>WAAE01024395.1:1288-24680 GCA_013400495.1 Nicator chloris
AGTTAAATTGATAGAGTTACAGGCTGTATTTTATACAATTTCAGCTCTAATTTCATATGAGTGATTAAATTGGTCCACATAAAGCTGTTACTACATTAGAACAAAGTTTCACCTGCTTTTTACAATTTTTTCAAGGAAGTGTATTGCCATTTCCCTTCTCTGCTAATTAAAGGTAAAACAAGCCCACATTTTATCACTGCCTGTGCCATTATGCTGTGACTGGCCTCAGCTGAGACAGGCAGGTTATTTTGGACCGTAAGTCTAACTCTAAGTCTCTTTGAATAATTCCAGGCACAAACCTCTGATATATTCCTATATTAATATGAACAAAACAGTAGCAGAAACAGGGAGAGGCAAGTACTATTTAGCAATTGCAAAAGAAAATCCAGAATGAAGTTTGCAGGCTGACGCGATCCAGCCTAGGCAGGTAGAGCAGTGGCTCAGGATTTCTACCTCACTGCTACTTTTGTGTACTCCACCCCTATGACAAAAAGGACTAAAAGCAGGAACTTGCCCTGAGATTATAGTACAAAAGGAAGGCTTTTGGTATCACTAACTCAACAAGCAGTTTCGCTGTGAGTTTACAGGAAATAGCTTCGCTGTGAACCTTTGTACAAATACTCCACAACTAATTTAATTTCTATGACTATTTGCTCTACTGAGCTAATTTGAATATTTTATAGCTTCACTGGGATGTAAAGAACACAGCATGGGACCTATACAGTAGGCTTTTATGAGAGAGTTTTTTTGTAAAAAAAGGAGCTAATTTGTGATTTTTTTAATGATAAACAAAGGGTGGTTTTGCCTTTCTTCCTCTTTCCTCTTCCCACGGGAGGGGGGGAAGAATAAAGAATGGAAAAGGAGAAAGAAAAAAAACTAATAGAAAATCAACCATCTGAACAATGAGGGTGTTTGATTTTAAATATTCACAATCTTATAAAAAAACCCATATTTGACAGATTATATTTCCAAATTATTTTTACAGTAATAAATTATGTAAGACATATTAGCACAACAACTACTGCTAAATGAAGAAACTGGCAAAGCAAACATAAAATACTGGACTCTCTGTTGTATTTAAAGAGGGCATTTTAGGTTTCTACTTAAATTTTTAATTTTCACTGTGAGGTTTTTTGCTTTGTTTAATCTTTGAGGGCTGTGTAGTAGTTCCATTCTTGAACTAGAATGTGTCTGTGCTAGCTATTAAACAGACACAATAAAACAGATTAGTAGTGCCACAGATATCTTGAGATCACTCCTTTCAGTATCTTTGTTTTGGCTGGTATTCTTGCTAATTTTATTTTATGAAGAATCTTTACCTGTAAACATTTACTTTTTCACTGAAAACACCCTTCAAAAAATCACTACAGTAATCAGTTACACTGTATGTCTTTTTCTTAAATTGTCATCTTTGGGATTCACTATTCCACTCTTGTCTCTTGTGTTTTGTTATCCATGAGAGTTCATGCATAATTATGTGACGAGGCTAGGAGTTTTATGGTCCTCTTTGTATATTCCCAATGACTTTGATTATCTTGAGAAACTTATAGCAGCTCCAGGGATAAATAATTTACACTAGTATAGAATTGGGCTACATTTAAAATGTGGCATCTACATCTTTCTCCTTTGAGGAAAATCAAATGCAAATCAAATGCAAATCAAACTCTGAGCTATGCACCTTTAGGCAGTTCTATAATGGGACAAATTACAACAAACACAAACATGCCTTGAACCTTGTTCTCTCTGAAACAGTAACAAGCTTAAACTCTTTAAAATTTCTCTTTAATAACTGTGACTTGCGTCATGTCACCCATTGTGCCCTAGTGGTATTTCTTCGCCAGCAATTTGAGCCAATCCAGTCTAGAGTAAAACTGAAACAAAAGGAGTTTTCTGCAGTTTTAGCTGGAAATATGATCAGGAGTTCCTGTTCAACATCACAATACAGAAGTCTGTAGGAAATCTCCTGGGTACAAATCATATTTTGCTGAAAGTCAACAATAAACTTGTATTTAAATTGAGGAAAAAAACCACATAAAATGGAGGAGGGTAGAAAAGATGCTTTTTCAAATGGATTACTGCTGTTAAGATTTTTCACTCTCAATATTTTGGTTTTGTGAATATTTGAGGGAAAGGTACATGAAAAGTTTTATTTTGTCTGAGGTTAAACTATTCTAATGTTCCATAGAAGCAAATCAGTTTTGCAATCACTGACTAATTGTGGATTAGTTCTGTCTCCTAATTTTGGCAGGTAAGCTGCTGAGTGAAATAGTAACAGCCAAGCAGTCTCCAAAAACTCCTAACCACAAACCACCCCATTATTCTGGGAACAAGATGTTACAAGAGTGAATGGAATGTATAGTTTCCTCAGGTTTTTTATGACTGTTCTTACCACACCTTGAACTTAGACAATGAGCAAAACATGATTTACTATTCTGCACTTATTATGTAATTCTTGTTTCTTCATAGTAGTAGGACCCAAGTCAGGCTATGCCACTCAGAAAAAATACCACCTTGACTGAAGTGATTCTGAAAATTCAGAGCAGGATACTTGTTCCTTTTTGTAGATAGGGAATAAAATATGTTTTATTGTTTTAACCTGGACATTTTTTTGTCAATAGATTCACTCACTGGTATGTATCCCAACAGCAACCAAAGCAGCACAGTTTGCCAAGGGCATATTTATAAATGTTTATAATATTAATTTTCTTTAAAAGAAAAAGTGGCACGAAAAATGTCAGTAGATGTAAAGCTACTTCAAAGAATCAATTTCAGAATGCCAAATAAACAGGGAAATCCCAGATGGCTAAATTTAAGCTGCATATTGCAGTACCACAGGTGCTTCATCTGCTGATTAATTTTTCGTTAATTAGTGTTGTCTCTTCTTTCTTTGAAGTTACAACAACCTAATTGTGCAGCAGGGTTCAGTCTCTTGTAAGTCAGAGGACTGCTCATCCTGCTGCTTGGTTTCTGCTGAAGAGATGGCCCAGTTCCATTCCTCCTAAGATCTCTTGTGATATACCACCAACTCTCTTGTTTAGTTTGGTTTTATGTTGGGGAGAAAGTTTGGACATTTTCTCCATTAAGGGCACTGGCCTTTCCACAGCTTTAATGCACAGTTCAATTGTTAAAGTCACTTGTGTTCCCTTGACCTGAATGATTCTTCTGTCACTATCTACACCCTCTGATTAGTGTTGTATCTGCATAGGACAGTAAAAAGCTTATGCATTCCAACGTTTTCTTGTCCCCTTAGCACTTTCCCCCGAATGTGCACTGAGTTTTACCTTCCACTGTAATTTACTATTTTTATTACAGCTTCATCATCAAACAGGTCTGTTTTGCTCTAATGTGATTTGGAAGAAGATATATGTAACAAGGATTTCCAATTTTTTTGTTCCTGGAGGCTGCCTAGAAGGTCCATATTTTCGTCATACAGATTACTCTGGCACACAGTTATAGTGGTTTTTGTCTGGAAGGCAGTCTGAGACATGAAAAGCTTCTGTAAGCATTTATCTGAACTTGAATTCATTTAAACTGAATGAGATTTCTAATCTCCAAAATTCTGTTACCTTGACTCATGATTTCTCATGTGGCTACTCTGCTTGTTTCTGTGAGAGGATGGGCTATTTTTATTTCTCTGTGTGGGGAGCTAATCACTAACATTTTGTGCCTTCTTGGATAGCCAAGCCATGTTTAACCATGAGACAGAATATCTAAGTATCCAAAAATTTATGGAACTGCAGAAGTGTATTGACTGCAATGAAGAGAGCAGTAATATTAAAGCTAATTATAGAAGCAGATGCATGTTTGACTAAACCATGGAATTCCTGTTGCCTGAGAATTATTGCTAATTCAGTATTTTATGAGGCAAAATCAAAATGCAAATCCATGTTAAAAGACAGAGGTGTTAAATATTTCATGCAGAAACCCAGTAATGTGTTCCTCTTCAGATTTCAGGAAGTTGATAAAAGCTACTGAAGATGAGGTCATAAGGTGCAGAAGGTGAGAGGCAGATTCCAGTTGGCTCTGGATTGCTATCAGATGGTTCAAAATGGGTGGCTGTCCTGGCATGAAGCAGGCAGAGCTCTGTTTTGTGATTTATCACCTGACCCTACTGTCAGGAGCTCTTTCAGGATAATGCTATTTCATAATGGTGCACTTTGTGAGCATCAATTTTCTCTTGAAGTTTATCTCATAGGCAGTCAGAAGATCATTTGCAAAATGGGGTCTTTGGTTTAGTGTAGGTAGAATTGTCATTTCCTAAATTTCCCCAAACTTAACTCTTCTTTAAAGTACCTTGGGTGCCCTAATAAACACACAGAATAAACACAGAGTTACTGCAGGTTGGTAGCAGCCTCTGAAATAGATGTAAGGGTTGCTGCTCTTGCTCTCAAACTCAAAAAATGAAAATTCTGGACTCATTTTCCTATCATTCTGTGTAGGATGGATTGCTTGGGGAAATCCCACCTTCCCAACTGAGATTCTTAGCCTTAAGAGAAATATTTGGCATGGCCAAATCTGTAACTTTATCAAGTTTATTTTTCTTTTCTATTTTAACTGAACATTTCTGTTTCTCTCAACTGCATTCCGTACACTGAGTGTTGTAAACAAACATACTTATTTTTGTCACTTTTGAGACATTTGAGCCTCTACATCAGCGGCTGCATGCTTTGCCAATTCTGAATAAATATTGACAACTCAACAATAAACAATATGCAAACTGTGATAGCTTTATGAAACAAATTATGGAGTAACAGTTAAAAACTCAACAATAACAATTGTTAAGGGTTCCATCTAATTAAAGGGCATTTTTCTTAAGTGTCAGCATTTTGTACAATAAAGCACTCTAGTGCAGATGGTGACTCAGTCGACCTCTAGGAAGGCAGTGAGTCAACCAACATCTGTCCACCCATTAAGAAGGAGGAAAAACAAATGCAAATATCTTCTGCAATGAGTAGTAGCACGCCTTCTTGTGACATCACTCTGAAGGTGGGAACATGGGCTTGAAAGACAATAGAATTACATTAAAAAAACCCCAAAACCAAAATAACTAAATCTGAAGAGAAAAAGTACTATGATAAAAATGGGATAGTAATCTGATTATAGAAAAACTATATTAGAAAAAGGAGTTGACATGGAGGAGTGTCTTACTATGCACTTGTAGCACACTGATTCCTACCCTGAGCTGCGCTCCTTAATAGATGGGGGAAACAGTCCCAGAAAAAGAGTAAAAACAGAGATTCTGACCAACACCTGACCCAAGTGAAGTTAGACTGCTAGTGTCATTCTGACATGGAATTCAGGTGGGCTAGAGTGATCTGAACCTCACACATCATAATTAAATAAACAAATCAACATACACCTGACAGCTTGCTTGCTGTATCACTGTCAGCTGGTAGGCCCCTTCAATTATTCAGCTTACTGAAAACATATGAAATACTTTTGTGAAATGATATATTAAATGTACAGGGGGAAAGGAAATAACAAAGCATAGGAGAAAATTGCTCTCAGAGAGTCAGGAGGGCTGGGGACCCCTGGGAGCCAGAACTGTTCCCATGGGGATCAGCAGACAGGGCCTGGCAGCCCCTCCTATTCCATCACCCCAGCCAGGAGCAGGACACCTGAGGAGGGCACAATAGGCAGCTCCAGCTCCAGGCATTTGGCACGTCTCTGGGTCTGGGAATGAGACAGGTCATCAGCCCATAGGCTGGGTCCCACTTTCAGTCCCAGCCCTCTGTAAGGTGGCTCCAGTGGGGAATGAGGGCTGAGGCCACAGCTGAGGGCAGATTCTGGGGCTGGGGTGGACTGACTGCTGTGTCCTTCAGCACCCCTGGAGGCTCTCCTCTTAGGCTACTGAGATGGGGACCTCCCTGACTGTGATGAGCGGATTACTCTGAGCACAACTCATTTTGGTGTAGGGAGGACAATGTAAGCTATGCTGGAATGTGCATGTGTGCTACATTACATTTGAGAAATTTGTGAGGGTCTCCTCTAATGATTACCATCAGTCTGTTCCTCTTCTTCCTGATATAATTAGTTGTTAGACATGGGTTTGAAGGGCAGGCTGCATTTCATGTATGCCCATGTGAGGCAGATCAGCCACAGTGGGGGTACCTGTGCATGGCAGCCAGTCAGCAGGAGGAGGATGAAAGTCTGCTGGGAGCCCTATCTGCCCATTGCAAACACATCTGGTTCAGCAACAGGTATTTCTTCACTGGGCATCATGCTCCAGGCCAATCTAAGACGTTAATGATATGCATGGTGTTGTGCTGTGCTGGATTTGCAAGGAAGTGCTTGCAGAAAACCACTTGCAGCAGATATACCCTTGTCTTGTGCAAAGCACTCTCACTTTGAACCTCATAGTTTAATCTGATTGTTTCAATCTCTTTCTAATTATGTAGGTGCCAATTATTGCCCTTATATTAAGCCTGCCTTTTCCCATGAGTTCCTTTCCAAGAAATTTCATAACTTATATGAAATACTAGACATGTTTTATTCCTGGGTTATTTCTGCCATGGGCCCACATGCAAAAGATGCAGAGCTGATAGCCACTGGATCTCAGTGAAGTGGGGATGCTGCCTTGACTCTTCACCCTTCTTCTCTCAAAGTTTCACTGAGCAAAGATATATCTTAACATAATCACTTTTGAAATTATATCAGACGTCAAAATGTGAAGAGAATAAGTTAAGTTTAGCTTTCTTAATATTTAATCATATGATCCCAAGAGATCTTTGCAATTTATTAAAACTGGGGATGTGGTCAGGGCAGGAGAGGAGAGTTACCATGGTTTGCTCTGTCTTTTCCCTTCTGAAATCTGCTCATACTTTCGCCAGCACATAGTTTCGCAATAACTCTTTTTTTTTTTCCTCCCTAATGTTTCTCCACTTTGGGTGGCACCCAGATATAACTGCTGTAGATGATTACTAGGGCTGTGGAAACACTGGTTGCTGGGTGGAGCTTCCTGCACAGGCTATAAAAGCTTTGAGAGTCCTCTGCTCCTTTACTCCTGATTGTGCAGCCCTGCAAGGCACTGTTTGTGAGGAGGAAGGTAGGAATTTGTAGTTCATTATTGCTCTCTGTAGACCCAGCACACTTTAGGAATTGTATGCTGAATTTGTCAAGGGACCTGGGGCAAACTTTCTGTGGGTTGGACTTGCTGTCAGGGAAATAGACGGGTGTGGGCAGAAGAAATTCCATTCTGGAGCATTTTACACAAGGGCTTGGACAATTATTGCTTTTATTTAATGCAGTTAAATAAAGGGAATGAGAACAGATTAAAACTTCAAAAGCAAACTTAGAGTTGATAATTTCATATGCTTTCTCTTTGCCATTTTAGTAGGCTGCTGTAGAAATCTGCAGTAAAACTGGAGTTCCTAGAAAACTACTATGCTGTGTATGTAAACTTAAAAAATAGAAACAGCTGTTGTCACTTCAACAACTGTTTGCTGCATTATGACTGTAGAGGAGTTCATTAAAGTGATGAGAATCAAATATCTTAGAAACCAACCAGAAACAAAATTTTAGAAATCAAAGCAATCTTTTAGAAACATGAGAGCAAAATCCTTCTTTTCTGACTAAGAACTTGGCAAAGACACATAAAAGCTGTATCATCTGGAGTTCTTTCTGCTAAATCTTTCCATGGAATTTTACAAGGATGAGATTGTTTTCCTCTGATGTTTCCATATTCAGCAGACTTTCCACTGCAAAGTAAATTACTCTGTTACATCTTCTGTCTGTTTTTCTAACTTTGTGTCATGATGGTAATTTACATCAAGATCCTGGTATTGAGCCTTTCAAAGTAACCAGGCATCTAACATGCCGCATGATATGGTTAAATAAGCACAGATAAATACTGTCATTTGACACAGACTGTAGTGTAAAAATCTAGTTTATGTCTTTAAATATTTTTAATAAGGTATTTTCTCAAAACCTTAAAATTTTTTGATTGGTCCTGTTCAAGGGTGCATCTTCAGGGGATTAAGAGACAGACAGCAATATTATGGTGATTATTGTGAAACAGCAGTTAGGGCTTTCAGTCCAGATGTTGATCATTCCAGATGGGAATCAGTTGCTCCTGTCCTTTTTATACTATATTAAAGTAATATTTCGACTGAATGTATCCCTCCTAGATCTAGGTATTGTTTACATGATCTCTTTTCATTTTAGAGTGGCAGGACAAAGTATAGGACAAGACCTTGACTCCATCAGGGGGCCGACTGTCTTCTTAGATTCCAGTCTTCTTTTTCTTATCAGCTGTAGTTTCTTCCAAAGCAGGAGTAGAGTTTTATATGTAGGTTGGTTTCTTACCTTGCTAAACAAATTCAAGCAGACTAAGGTCTTTAGCTCCTCCCAAGGGCCACTGACTACTTTGACTTGAATTAAAACTGCATTATTTCTTTACTAGATGGAAATAGATGTATCTATATGCCAGTGTCTTGTCTTAAAAAGAAGAAAAAATATTTTTAAAAGTTTTTAAGGCGCAGCCCTTTTTTCTTACTTTATAATTTAAATAATAAAATAATGAAGTTTTAGAGGCTTAAAAAGCTCAATTTAGCATAGTCTAGTAGCCTCCTGTTCCAGCCAGCCCCAAAGGCATCAAAACCTTTATAGCTTGGTGTCAAGGGTGGGGATATGTAGAAGAAAGGGATGTGTTAGCAGTGCTTCCTGAAGCCAGCTCTCCCTGAAAAGGGTTACTTTATCAGGCAAAACACACGTCTTCTCAGATCTGGTGCTGGGAGACTGACTCTTGTTCCACAGCTTGGAGGGTTTCCCTGCTCTGTGGATCAGTTAGTCAGCAGACATACCAGGACACGTCAGCGTTGATGACTCAGTGTACCCAGTATGGAGACTTTTAACCCTTTCCATCCTGCTTCATGTGTGCTGTTATAAAATGCAGTGGAATTTCGGGTACCATGTTGCTTCATCCGGCCTTGTTAACTTCTGTCAATAAAAGCACGCAGGAGTAACTCTGACAACTTGAGAAAAGTGCAGGTTGCAATTGTGATGTGAGCATGATTTTCTGATCCTGAATAAATAGCAGGTCATAAAAGTTGGTCCTTACATCTGGCTGAATACTCTGTCCGCTATTTACCCAGTTGAGACCTACTCTAAATAACATAAAAATACAGATTTTAAATCAGTTTCAGCTTTTCTGGCAGCACAGGCAGAGCTAAATTCCTTCCTGAGGGAAGGAAACAAAAGCAAGATAGGAGAGAGGGAATATGGCTGGCTCTTACTTTGGAGAGAGCTGGAGGCAGTCTGTGTGAGGTATTTGTTACTTTGTTGGCTGCTGAAAGCTGAAGAAAGCTTTACAGTTTTGCTGTGAGGGAAAGAAAGAGCAGCACTGGAGCTACACTCCTTGGTCCTAAACTTGTCTCAACTCAAAAGACTGGTTTCTGCCCTTCCTACAGGACAGAGGGGATATGTTAGCAACATAACTAATATACTTTTTTATAATTGGGTATATAATCTGTACTCCGAGACTGCAAATAGAATTTTGTCTCTTAGCACTAGCATCAGTCTGGTTTACTCAGCAACACTATCTCTAGTTATTGCTTACCTGTATGCTTTAAAACCAAGTCTTCCCTAGAGCTTTCTGAGGACAAGTGTTTTAAAAAATAATCTGGTTTGAATAACTTTATTTGATAAACCATTGATTTCTTCTATTTCCTCACTGTTTCAGTTAGCAAACAGAATGTTTCCCACACCAACAACAGTAGTTGTTACGAAACAACCAATTCATTATTTTGAGTACTTAATTTTATATGATCTCTCATTTTTTTCTTTTTCTGCATAGTGACTTTTGGGAAAGCTGGGTGGACTTTCTTTTTGAGTGGTAAAAAAGCAAAACTTTCTTTTCTTTCCTGTCCTCTTCTTAAATTGCTGATGCTTTATTATTCTTATTATGTAGAAATTGTAGAAAATATGTAAGAAAAAGCAATATATAAAACTATCCAGATTTACTCATCTTCCTTAGAAAATGTCTAGTCAAAGAAATTACATGAAATTATATTTAACAAGGGAATATCTTTTTGCCTAACATAATACACAAGAACTCCAACTTCAGTAAATGATGAGATAAGAACCCTTGTTTACCAGTGAATTTCAAAATGATCAAAATAAATGGGCATAGATGATAGATTAACTAATGAGAAAGACAAATTGGTTCCCAGTAACTTCCCTTTGTAAGTAAGTGCTCATGCTGACGTATTGCTATAAGCAAATTGTACTACTGCTGTTCTTATCTAAAACTTCTGAAAGTAGCTAAGAGTGTAGGGGTGAGCAGGCAGCTGTGGAGCATCATATCACTCCTGAATCATCAAAGTTACCTGCCTACAATAGCACAGGCCAGTTACCATGTGGGACACTAACCACGACATGTCATAGTGCTAGAGAAGTGTTTTTGAGCGTGGAAAATCTTGAGTTGGACTGGTGCTGGAAATGATGACACATGGTTTTTAATTTGATGCATGTCTTCCCAGAAAATCTGTCAACATGGCTATGGTATCAGAATTTCTGAAGCAGGCATGGTTCATAGAAAATCAGGAGCAGGAATGTATTGTAAGTATTATCAACTTTTGAAAGCACCGTCCTTATTTTCCTGTATTCTTACAAATGGTTTAAAAACATTTAAACATCTCTCATACATGCAAATGGAAGAGAAACAATGGCAAAACTCTAGCAGATTAGAATCAGAACCCAATGTTATTGCAGGGTATAATCTAATGCAACCGTATAACCTGGGAAGTTTGCTACAAGATGAAAAATTGCTCCTATTTGCACCTATCAGTCCAGTTATCAATTCCTAGGCAGAACTAATTAGTGTGATTAAAATGTAATTCCCAGTGGCCAGTCACTGATTCACCCAGATTGGCTTCTTTAATGTAGTAATCTGATGCTGAGTTGTGTAAATGTGTATGAACATGTCCAGGTAATGTATGTGAAAAAAACAGGGACTTTTTGGCTGAGGTATAGGAAGCCATGAGTTGGAACGCAGGAATGTAAAGGAGGAAGTAAAGTCACTAGTATATATCCTAGCTTTCATATCACACGTCATGCTCATGGTGGAACGAGACACAGCATGTAATAAAAAGCCTCAGATGATGAGTACTCTTACACATTATATGGGAGGGATATGGTTCTCAGGAGTCAAGAGTTACCGTGCTAGGATGATATGGAGAATCTTTGTGATAATGAGGTAAAGATACTGAAATGAAAGCAAAGGTAAAGCAGTGCACTATGAAATCACAAAAGTTCTCTAAAAAACTTACATTTTGAAAGCAAAATTATATAGGGGAAATTTCAGTAAACAAACGTTTTCTGCTCAAGGCCCCCGTAGATTTTGTAATTTTGACTCCATAACATTTTGTGCACAAACCTTTGGCTCCACCATCCTGTCCCCCTTCCATTCCCAGGGTTCTGAGACATTCTTGGCTATGGTGGTTACAGAGATTTTTGTATTGCTGGTAGATAAGTTTGGCATGGAAACCAGTATACAAAGGTTAGTCTGTGAGGTTGAGAAATAGGCAGCCAGACAGTCCCATTCCTTTGTTGCCTTAGCACACAAGACACAATGATCTCTTGAGAATTATGTAAGTGCCTGATCTAAGTGTGCAGTCTGCTCTTTTACAACTCCTAGTGAGACCGTTGTGTAGGGAGATGAACATTTAATTATCAGAGAGAAGTGTACAAAATTCAATACAAATTGTTGTATGTAAAACATGTATTTATAAAACCTTGCCCTTTCTCTTGGGATATTTTATTTGAATGGCAAAGAATTAAAAAAATTAAAATACTAGGTTTTTAAACGAGAAAGACTATAGGTGATTCTGGGTCATCTAGCTAAAGTACTGGTGTCTTCTAATGAGAAATCTAAGCATATACCATAAGAATGGGAATTTTCTATCAATCTTTCATCCAAGAATCTTGGAGCATTTTATAGTTCTGTAGTAGTAGTAGACTAGAATCAGTTATTTAGCACTGTTGAGTGCTGTATGACTTTTTAGTGCTGTTAGGTCCTACCCATAACTTGATGTGTCATGTTGCTGACATAGGGCAAGCCAAATGGTCTGTTGTATAGTTCCCAGAGATCTTCAGACATTGACTAGGGAGTGCCCATCTAGAAGTAGATTCACCAAAACCAGCTAGTGGATAATGCTTTACAAAGACTGCGGCTTATGTCTAAAGTTTCAAAGAAGCTGGGCAAGAGGTCTCCACTTCCTTGTAGGGTTAGGCTTGAACACTTCCCCAAAGTCTTGAATACAAGTGTTTGAAAGCTTAGACATGAATCAGCTGAGGACACCCTTAATGTGACACACATTCAATTTGCATAAGATGAGCAAAGAAATTAGCACTTTACTGGAAGTGCCTGTAGGATTTAATTGTGGGTTTAGAGCCTATAAAATTTGAGCATAATTTCCTAATTATGACATTTAAATATTTTCTTAGGCAACCCAGCTTACACTAAGAAATAGGTGTTCAGGTACCTAAAACAAATTATGAAGTACTTTTTTGTTTAGTATGAGAGCTGTGAAAGGAATAGATCCAATTCATATCCATTATTGAACTCTTTCAATTACCTGTAACTACAAAACTGTATGTTCCTTGATGATGAAAGGCAATCCCAAATGCATAGTTTCTTTGGACATTCAAAACTGCTTCTGTACAAAAGTATCCTTTGGTATGAGAAATTTTTTTTTCTGTTTTAAATTTTATTTTTTATTCTCCCTCTGCAGAAGAGTTCAAAAGGCATCCATGGAGTGCAGTCATACCCAAATTTTGATCTGTCGGCTGATGTTGTTGCTTTGGACAGAGCTATTACTGTAAAGGGTAAGAGGAGTAAATATTTTGCTTACCACATTAGGATTCTTCCTTAGAAAATTTTGAGAACCACACTGAATAAAATAGCAGAGCAAGAGGCAGTGGCAAGTGGGAGAGGTGCCTCTACTTTTAAAAGCTTTGCAATACATTAAATTATGCCACTTGGCGAAGAATCTTGACTCTTTGGTAGCCTGATATTGTGTTATGGTTTCAGATCTTAATGCTATATTAAAGTTCTTGAATATGTTGAAGGAAGGGTTGTAAAAATTTAATTTCTAGGGAAGGCAATAATATTGCAACATACCATACTAATACTTTCTGGCTTGATTTCCATAAAATTCCTGCAAGAGGCAGTGATTATGCTGATAATATATTGTATGCTTCTGTCACATTTCCCTCTTTTAATGAAATTCACATTTGGCAGTTTGTACTTCAAAAGGTTTTTCAGTTTGACTTACTGATATTAAAGGAGCATGCCATCTAGTTTGTTTTTTAGTGTAGGCTTCTGTTTGTTTGGGGGTTTTAGGGTTTTTTCAGTTTAGTGGAAGACTTAAACTCAGAACACTAAGACTTTTTGAATGAAATTTCTGTGTTCTGGATGGATCTATTTATTTGGTTTCTTAGCTACATCACTCATCTTGTGAGTCTGTAGATGATTAAAGCTTTTCCTTTGGTTATATTTGAGTTTGTCAAGAAATCAAAATATGACATAAAGCAGATAATAGTTTAAAAATATTAACTGGCTAAATGATGTATATATTCTGAATATTGGAATATTGTTTGGTGATTCATAGGTGTGGATGAAGCCACCATCATTGACATCTTGACTAAGAGAACAAATGCTCAGCGACAGCAGATCAAAGCTGCCTATCAGCAGGCTAAAGGAAAGGTAAAGTATATTCAAACCAAGCCTAATTTTCACCCAGAATATCAATGTTTCTCCTGGCTCAAATGGTATATATGAATAAAGATAGAATACTGAATAGGATAGGAGAGTTGTAGGACCATAAGTATTTCCCCAAGTACACCAGCACTTGTATAGGGAGGGGCTTCTAGTGGTTTTTAGGAATTTTTATATAGGCATCAAAATAAATCAGATTTTTGATTTTTTTTCACCCCACTTAAATTTAGGTCAAATTACAATATAGACTTTATCTTCAGAACCTGTGTTTTTGTTTAGGGTGATATTACATATGTTCACTTCAAACTTCATGCAATAAACAATGAGTTCAAATATTTATACAAATAAGCAACTCAGTCATAAATGTAGGAGTATTATGGCATTATCTTCTCTTGAAGAATGCGCAGCCTATTTTGAATCTTCTTCTGATGCTGTAAATATTTCAATACAGCTGAACTGCAATGAGTGAAAGCACTCCAAAATACTTACTGAAAAACCCTGCTTGACACTTCAATTAACTTAACAAACATGACAAATTTGAAACTTGAAGTAGAGCTTCATAATTCTTTTTATTGTAGATGTAGGAATGATGTAGACTAAGACTGACCAGAGGTGAGACTAATTTTTGACTGCTGCTGAACAGCTACTGTTTTATCATTCATTAACTTTGTGTGTTTCTTATTCTTCCTCAAACAGAGTCTAGAAGAGGCTTTGAAAAAAGCTCTGAAAAGCCATCTAGAAGACGTTGTGGTGGCTTTGCTCAAAACTCCAGCTCAATTTGATGCTGAAGAATTAAGAGCCTCTATGAAGGTAAGGCAAAATCTTCAGAGAAACCTTTCCTAGAGAGCATCTGTACTTATCAAGGCCTGTAAATAACACTGGACATAGACTTCAGGGCTTGTGTGTTATCTTTATTTTTACTTCATTTTGTTAAATAAATCTGTTTATCTGGTAACTCAGTTTATGAGAACAAGACTCGGTAATCCCTGCTGAATTTCAGAGTTGGAGGAGATTCTTTTGTGAGAACGAATTCTTTCTGCCTTCTGAAAACTGGTTGCTGATGGGAGCCATAGCATTTACATTCATGTTTATGTAAGAGAAAGAAAAAAAGGAAGGAGGTCTCTTTTTTTTTTCATAGATTTTACATTTTTATCTTTTGTGTGCACTGTTCGATCCCTTTAGCACTTCTTTTAAGCACCAGTATATTGAATGTGATAAAAATTTAATTCCAAAAGAGCAGAAATGACATTATACGGAAGCACAATATTTTTAACTTTTATTTCTCATTCCATGTGGTGCTTTCAAAGCCAAGCCAATGATTTTCATCTTATTTCTGATAAGAATTTTAAGTTTGTTCTACTGAATAACATCTCTAAAACTTCAATCGTTTTTTATTAGGGGCTTGGAACTGATGAAGATACCTTAATTGAGATTCTGGCCTCAAGAAGCAACCAGGAGATCAGAGAAGCCAGCAGATACTACAAGGAAGGTAATTCAGAGTAAGAAAGAAGTATTAAGAAGCAAGAAAGAAGTTATACCGTTGTATAATCCTATAGAAGACACATTAGAATCAGCCTCACTTAGTATGAGGAACTGAGAACAATACAGGAGGCAAATGAAGCTTCACAAAAAATTGACAGGGTTGCTGGGGAAGGGAGGTCATGGTGACTTTCGCTGACCGATGTAGATCCCAATAGTGAAGGAAAAGATACATCACCACTGCTGGAATTGTGGGTGTCTCATGGAATGAGTCACACACTTGGATGTTTTCTTGGATGCATGCAAAGCCAAGCCACTTTTCTTGCCCTGTACTAAATCTTGGCTGACATTTTAAGATAAAAGCATAGGTTTAAAAAAAATCTTACTGAGTTAGCAACACAGACATGTTAGTGGTAGGAGCAACCAGTGAACTATAGGGGGAAAATACTTGAAGAAATTACTACCATGTAATGTGGTGTCTCTCTTATATGTCAAGTTTACTGTATTGTCTAATTAAATCCTGTTTTCTGAGATGATGAGGTAACTTTTACCAGGACATTTCTTCTTAGATGCCTGTATTGAAAGCTTGATTTTTTTTGGGAGGGTTCAATACTGAAAAGAACAGCCAGAAGTAAGAATGAAAAAAAAAAAAGGCTCAGAAAAAGATTTGTGTATTTTACAAGCAGAAACCCAAGGCATTGCTACCCACAAAACCTTAGAGATGGACATTGTTCAGCACATTTTAGGTTTAACCTCCAATTTCACAGCACATCTCAGAATTTAAAGGATATGTGACAAATAAACTTCTTTACTTGAAGTCAAATGAGAGAAAGTAAGTTATATGCTCACATTTCTGGTGGGCAAATTAAAGTGGGAAATCAAGAAAATACTGAAAAATATCACAGAGTTGTTTGATGGGACCTTTAAAGATAACGTAGTCAATTAAGTTGATAACTTCAAAACAAACTATTTGATTGCAGTGCTGAAGAGAGATCTGACACAAGACATAATCTCTGACACATCTGGAGACTTTCAAAAGGCTTTGGTTGCCCTAGCCAAGGTATGCCATACTTAAGCATTTTTAAAATATCTATAATCAAAAATCAATGTTCTCAAGACTATTTTAGAGAGACATGCAATAAATACTTAATCAATATTTATTTCTTTGCACTGCTTTTTTTGATTTTCATATCCTAGACCATTAGAAACTGTTCTTAGACACAATATAATTAGATTTTTGTCTCAAACGCCTTTTAAAAACCTTTATTGTTAACTAGTATTTCCTTTTTATCAGTGATGCTTTTAAGACATTTTTGTGCTATCTTTAAGCACTAGAAAAAGTATCGAGCTAAATGTCGTGTCAATTGACTAGAAAAGGAAGAAATGTTTAAAATTGGACAAAATTTTTTTCCTGTTAATGTATGTTTCTAGTAGTTAGATAATGGGACAAGGGCAGGGAGTTGACAAGTGGACAAAGTGTTTTGTAAATGTACATTCAAAAGTAGATGAGTTCAGTCACTGGACCTCCCAATAAAAATACACTTTTAAAATAAGGAAATATTTGATTTTTGAGTATATGTATATGAACCTTGTACTTGCATACAGGATAATTTTTTTTATACATCCATGTGCATGGTTTGGATTTCCAGTTTTAACTTTCAAATCAGCTTGAAAGGAATTAAGTGATCTTCAGGGAGCAGGTCACAGGTTTGAACTCTGTAGCTTCATGGCAAGAAACAAATACTTCCAGTGATTTTTTAGGCAGGAATTAGGAAATAAATTGCTGATGGCTATAGAATTATGTTCTCTGATTACAAATACAACAGTTTTATTCACAGGATGTTTGACACAATTGCACCTACCAGTTAAGTATTGGTTTATGTATGAGAGTGGTGTTGCAGAACTCTCAAATATTGAGCTTTATTGAACTGAATGATTGTGAATACCAGTGAAATTTTATTTATTTCTTTATGTAGGCTGATCGAAGTGAAAATCCTCATGTGAATGATGAACTTGCTGACAATGATGCCAGGGTAAGATCATACTTGGCACTTTGCAGAACTTTTGACTTACTTGAGATTCCACTGGCTGTCTGGATCCTGTGCATTGCAGACCTAACAGAGATTCCAATGTGTCCTGGTTTGAAAAAGACAGGTATCTGCTGGGGAAGGCAGGGCCTCCCTTGAGAGTTCCAACTCCCTCCCTGCAAACAATTATAATTTGGAAAAAAGAAATTAAATGGTTGTCAGACAGAGAGAGAAGTGTTATAGATATGACCAAACCAACTGAATTGAAATATAAAAGAATTTATTGATTACAAAATAATTTCGGAAAAGCCACAACCAACAGAACAGAGTGTCGAGCCCAGGAAATCAACACTGGTGAACAGAGTGTCTCGTCTCTCTCGCCAACCCTTCTGTCCACATTTTTCCTGTCGGCTTCTCAGTTTTTGTACCCAAAAAATAGCTCCAGGCTTGGGCTTGCAATAGGAACAATGTCTTTCTTGTGGTGCAGATGAAATTCACGGTGGACGAACACTGGTCTCCGGTCCTGCTGAAAAGATTCCTTGGAAGGGATGATTATCTTGATTCATTCTCAGATGAAGTTTCGGGTGGCTGCTGATGAGCTTAAACCTTATCGGCTGGTAGGGTCATGGGTTAAGTGACGGTCATTGGCCATGGTCTCCTCCTGGGAACGTGACTTTCCGTCGTTTCTTCAGATGCAAATGTTGTTCCCTTGCCGAGTTTCAAGGTCCCCCTCGAAACAGGCTTCCAGTAACAGCTTACATGGCACAGATTCTATCTAAGAATGTTATGTTATATACAGTATAACAAACACCCCAGCACGAATTATTCCTACACATATACAACAGTAGGGATAGGAATAACAGTCTTTTACGAATATATATATGTATATATTAATATAACTAANGATTCTATCTAAGAATGTTATGTTATATACAGTATAACAAACACCCCAGCACGAATTATTCCTACACATATACAACAGTAGGGATAGGAATAACAGTCTTTTACGAATATATATATGTATATATTAATATAACTAAACAAAACCGAACTACAACAACTACAGCATTAATGACTAAACAGAACCAGGAGCCTCGAGGGCTCTGCTTCACAGAGCCCAGGGAAAGTCTGATCTAGGTGCCTTCTGGGTAGCAGAGGTGGAATGGTGGGAAATCCTGTAGCGGATGAGACGAATCAGCAGTTCTGTGGTGGTAGCTGGAAATTATGGGGTGTCCCGGCAGGGCAGGAGTTACGAGGTCACTTTGTAGCAAAGAAGGAGCGGTGCTGAGGAAGGCGGTGCTGGCAGCAGCGGCGGTGGGCAGCGCCAGCCCAGCCTCAGCACAGGGCGGGGGAGACACATGCAGAGTTCCCACGCACGCCAGCCGGTGATGGCAGCCTCCCTGGAATTGGTGGTGACAGTGACACTCCTCTTGCAGCCAAAGAACCGACCGTCTTACTGTCCTCCGACTGAAAATGCCCAGTGCCAGCAAAAAGAGAAAAGCCAACACAGCTGCCCCCAGCCCCTCCTCTTTTCCTGCCCCCCAAAACTCACATTATCTTCCCCCTCACGACTTTTTGGCCACTTCTTTGTCCTGGATAATCACCCATAAGTTCCAGTAGTTTGTCTCCTAGCAACTTATGGGAAAAATTCTATAGGAAGAGGAAAAAAAAGCAAATCTAACCCCCAACGCAATATCCTACAGAGATAATTTCTGAGGAGATAGTATTTTACAAAGTTCATATAAGTTTATTACATGAAGGAAATTAGATCCCCACCTTAATATCAGGCTTCAGAAACATTTCTGCAAGGCCTCGTCTAATTCATGAAAAGCATGCAGACCATTTGAAGTACAAGTCAACAAGTGGAGGCATCAGACCTAGCGTTGCTTCTATTCATAGAACAGTTCTTGAATAAACAGACAAGGGTATGCTCATCTATGTGCAGAATTAGCTACCGTACACCAACCAGTGTAAACTCTGCAGTATGTTAGATATAGATATTGCTTTTTGGTGACAAACCTTTCAAGATTATTGGTAAACCTCACAGTAATTTTCTCAGTAATTCTAAAATAAATATCTGATCTTTTTCTTTTTTTCTTCTTACATTAGTCTTTGCTAAAATCTTGACAAAACTTAGCAGTTGTTACTGAGTTTTCACCTATAAAGTGTCACATCACTGTTATATGAGGAGTTTAGTTCTGTCATCAGCCCTAGATATGAAAGTAAATTAGTACTTTTTCTAAATTCAAAAGTTCAGTATTGTTTATCTTGATTCAGGGTGTTAAATCTTCATGCTGTGTGGAGGTCTTTTGTTATTACCCTTAGAGAGGTTTGAGGAGGTGAGAAAAATAGAGGAGACTGATTTGGTTTTTACTTTCTTGGAAGTGAAAGTAACTCCTGGAAAGATGAGGCAGTACTTAGTACATAGGTTTCTCCTCCATATTGCACCAGCTAGTTGCTGAAATAATTTAGTCAGTCTTACGAAATCCTACCAGTCCTGAACTTCCATAGTTTTGTCAGTCTTATGAAATCCTACCAGTCCTGAGCTTTCATGCAGACTGCCATCATGACAAATGAAAAATAACTTCATTCAAGAATGTAGTATACTTAGGAAAGCTAGATGATGATCGTAAAATGTGTGAAAATATGTTTTCTAGCTGGACAGTGTTCGCTAAGTACTATTACGACATAAATGAAGTATGAAGTATTATTTGACAGAGAGGGAGTTAGTCTGAGTTAGGGTACAGTTTTGATCTGGATTATGTCAAGGGGTAGTGTTCATTACTATCTAGCAATGGCCTTCAAAATACAGTATTTCTGTTTGAGTTTTACTATGCTGCTATTGACCTTGCTACCTCCTTTTCTTTATGACAGGCCTTGTATGAAGCAGGAGAGAAAAGGAAAGGAACAGATACTGGTGTGTTTATAACTCTTCTTACTACAAGAAGCTACCCACATCTTCGAAGGGGTAAGTTGATCAAAGCTTCATTCTTCTCTGGGATGATTTTTGAACACTGCCTGGTCATGAATTCAGAGAAGATACGAATTATCAAGACGTGACTCTAATTGGAAGTATACTTGCTGACTAAGGGTGTGGTTTGCAGCCTAGCTGTTCTTTCAATAGTAGAGATGAGCAATATTATTTAGGCTGTTAACAAAACTGAAGTCTCAGCTGGATCGTGATCACAATACCAAGCAATGAGAGCTCCCCAAAATGGTATTGCTTCTTAGCCAGTTTGCCCTAGAGAGGAGGCTATCACACAGTGCCACAGGCTCTGGTTTAGTCACTTGGCCACCTCTACCCCAGCCAATGGGAAATGAACCCTTGCATCTTACCAAAGGCCCATTCTGTATGCTGACTCCATGAGTCTGTGCAGTAAAACTGCTCTTTACACTGTGCTGCCTGAAGAAAGTGAGAAAGATGACCCAAAAACAATCCTCTGCTGCAGCAGTGAGGACAGAACAAGGCAGAGACAGTGTGGGGAGAACACAGTTTTGTTTTTTTTTCCATTATTTAGTCTTTCAGAAGTACACCAAATACAGCAAGCATGACATGAACAAGGTACTGGATTTGGAGCTGAAAGGTGATATTGAGAATTGCCTCACTGCCCTTGGTAAGTGGTTCTGCAGATTGAAACCTACTGTATGTTCTGACTAAACTTAAACTTTTATTTCTGCCATAATTGCTCTGATCAGAAACTGTTCTGTACTTACCCTGCTTCATTGAGAAGCTTGTTAAATAATACCTTGGAAAGTCTAATTTAATCATAGTGATTTAATTGACACCTAAAACCAGTTGAAGTTGATGGATGAGTAGAAATACCTCTCTTGATATTTGGAAAGGTCTTTTAAGGAGAACAGATGCCAGCATCTTCCTATGTTGCCAGCATAGGAAGACCTTTACAAGAAATCAATATGCCAAAAAAAGCTGTTAGAACAGGTATAGTTTGTATCATATATTTGATAGTTTTAAATCTGACTTTAACCAAAGCCACTCTTCTCCAAGCTTCCTGTTGCAACAATACTTATTGATTACTAAAAACATAGAAAAATCCTTTCAGTGGTTTTGTTCAAGAAAATATTCATATAAAGTTAGTGACTGTTGTTCATGAACAATAAGGTAAGGAAGAGATTCCCACTTACCACTGGATCAGGGACGTAATTGGGAACCAGGCACTCACCTTGTTCTTAGCTTTTATATCGCAGTCAAACATACTTTGGATAAAAGAATAATTTCCATCAGATACCTCTTAATATCAAAATTGAAGTATAACTTGGTTTACAAAATATCAGATTATAACCTCCAGCTCTGCTATAGAAGGCATAAGTTCTTTCACATTTTTCTTCAAAATGTGAGCTGCAATATCTTCCTTAATTTTGTGGCATTAAACTAGGGAGAAATGTGCTCTTTTCATAGTAATTATTCTCCCTTTACTGAATTGCTTTCTGAAGAAACAGAGGAAAAGGTCTTCTTGTCCTCATACTTTATGAGGAAAGGTAACAAAGAAGTACATAAATAGGGTATGCAGGCAGGAAAAAATGGAAGGGTTTTGAAAGTGTTTTATTGGTAGGCTTTTATTACATGTATAGCAGAAGTGACCTTGTCTCACTGCTTCATTACAGTGAAGTGTGCCACAAGCAAGCCAGCTTTCTTTGCAGAAAAGCTCCATTTGGCGATGAAGGTAATCTAAATAAAGATCTCCTCTTTGTAAATATGAGGTGCTTTATAAGCTGAAAAATAAAGAGCTAGCTAGAGGTCTCTAGGCCCTTTGTGTGATAGAAAAAGACTGCAGAGGGAAATTCAGAGTATTTCTCTCACTCCTTCTATTCTTTCCTTTGAAACCTGAGACCTTCTGTTGGAGGAGTTGTCTGTTTGCTATAGAGTGTTCGGGAGGGCATCTGGCCATCCACACATGCCTTTTACTGTTACAGTGACAGGAAGGAGACTGGAGCTCTCCTTATGAAACAATAATTTTGCTAAAAAGGGAAAAGGAGAGCAATTATAGATCTTGGCAGGAACCTTGTGGAAGCAAGCCTAATCTATAATGAGGTATCCACGATCCTTCTGGCAGTTAGTGATGCAGCTGGAGATTATGAAACAGTCTAGTATGTAGGTATTGTCATAAGTCCTGTGACTTGGTTAGGAGCAGTGTGTGAAAAATTGAGTGAAACATTATGAAAATGCAGATCATTGCACTATGAAAAAAGTAATGATAAAGGCAGTAATGTCTAGGCTGTCCCTAATGTCTAGCAAGCACAATGAAGGACATGTCTGTTTTTAGGAAACAGCTAAAACAAATGTTTAGAAATATTGAAAATACCCCAAAAACAACAGGGTGGAGGTACCCTATCAGAAGTGAATTGTGCTCATAGGAAACATAAGGCAGATAAGAGACCTCCCTGTTGGAAAGGGAAAGGAGTATATTCACCTATAAAATCTGATAGATTAACATAGAGAATTTGGTTAAAGGTATTTCAGTCATGAAAGTAGCATAATTATTTTCCCTCTTTTTTCTCCCCATTTTTTCTTTATTTTTTTTTAATAGGGTGCTGGTACCCGGCACAAAGACCTCATCAGAATCATGGTTTCACGCCATGAGGTGGATATGAATGAGATCAAAGGTTATTACAAGAGTCTGTATGGCATCTCTCTCCGCCAAGCCCTTATGGTAGGTTATTTTCCCCGTGACACGTGAAACACAAAACAACCGGACGATTTTTGAAGTCCAGTAAAGATCTGTTAATTTTCTGTTTATCAGTCACTCGTTCATCCTGCATAGCTCATTGTAGATGAATACCCTATGTTTCCAATGGCCCGCAGGCTGGGAGAACTAATTCCTTTTCCAAGTCAGAGTTTTTGTCAAAAGAGCTATAGAAATAGTAGTGATACATGTCTCAGGATATTATCTTACAGGAGAATCCAAGAGCTGAAAGGAGAGTACAATACCCCAAATTCTTGTACTTAAGTAATACCATGGCAGGACAGTGGAGATGATTGCCATGACAGCTCTAAGGGAGGTATTTGACACAACTGGATATTGGCTTTTAACATTTGGGGTACTCCAGTAAATGAATTTTTAATTTTATTAATATTTTTTTTAGTTTCTTTTCCCTATGATCTAAGTAAATGAGTCAAACTACCAAAAATATTTTCTTAAAAAGGACTGAC
>WAAE01024396.1:0-76205 GCA_013400495.1 Nicator chloris
GTGCAGCGGCGTGGCCGTGCAGCATGTCACCAGTGCCTTCCTGCGGGGATGCACTGACGGGCCGAGGGGCTGAGCCCTGTGTCTGCTTTGCTTTGCTTTGTGGGACCATTTCCCACAGACTGCAGCGACGCAGTCAGGTAGTTGGGTTTTTTTTCCAGTTTTCCTTAGCTCATACTTTTCTGCCTGTGGGAAGAGCAAGCCAGTGTCAAAGTGCAGGGCTTGTAGTTGGAGGAAGAAACAATAACATCATTCTCCCTCTAAGTCCCTGGCTATTTAACTTCAGAGCTTGGCCTGCTTTGCTGGCAGCATGTGTCTGTAGAAAATGCATTGAAAGGCCTGATCTGGTCATGTATCCACCAGCTCTTGAACTTGTTGAAAAGGAACACTGAAAGCAGAAAATGGACTAGAAACCCACAATAATGCATTCGTTTCTGAAAATGGGTTCTTCTGCTGTATGTGTGTCCCAGCCAGAGCCCAGCAGTGTGTGTGGTCAGTCACCTCAGTGGAGCCAGCAGAAAAGGATGCCTAGGATAAACTAATAACGGCAGATGAGCTAACAAGAAAATGGGAGAGAACAAGCAAAAAGGCTATAAACAGACAAACTTGGGAGTGCTGGCAGAAGGAGAAGTGTGTGTGAGTGTAGGCATGGGTTGTGGGAGGAAGGCTGTGCCAGAAACCAGTGGCGTCCCAGAAGGCCTCTGCCTCAGCTGGGCATGCAGATCCCTGGGACACTGCGCCTCCTGCCTTGAGGCGTGTCTGCTCGGAGGGGTGGGAAGCATTCAGGATAGAGCCAGCAGCATGGTGGCTGCTTGTCCACGGGTGCATCCTGTCCATCTCATCCTGCAACCATCACACCCTGGTCTGCTGCGTGCTGCTGGGGGCTGGTACTGGCAGGATTTTTCTGTCAGAGACAGTGTCTTTCTCCACTGGCTTTGTCTGGGTGGCTCCGCAGTGTTCGGAAGTTTTTTCCTGCTGCAGAGCTCACATCCGGCTTCCTTTGGCTGCTGGGGTGTGCTGGGCACTGGCAGTGGCCCCACAGCTGAGAACAACTTCCAGGGAGCATGCTCCCAACTAATGGGAAAAGTGTTCTTCTCATTGTTTAGGCCTGTTCCCGGAATAACGCTGCAGGCAGTGGTTAGGCACAGGCAGCTGGCTGCAGGACGCTGATGGGCCATATCTGGGCTGAGTGCTCAGCCACTGTGGTGGTAGGTGGGCATGCAGGTCAAACTCACGTTGCTGAAGAGAATTAAAATAACAAGCTGCCTAATAGAGGTATTTATAGAATCCTACTCCTTAATTTAACCTCCTCTTTCACTGTTTGTTTTTTCATTTTTAAGTTAAAAGGCACAGTAGAAAAGAAACCAAATTTTGTTGACACTTGGGTGGAGAAGTGCAGTGTAACTAATCATCTGTGCGATTGCCCAGCCGGAGACTGCCCTCTGACCTGTGCAGAGTTCACAAAAACATTTATCCCAGTGTGCAACTGACTTCTGCTGCCCCATATCTGTTCCAGATGCACCCTCAGTGCCGCTGGCACAGCAGCAGCTGCCCGGAGTGGCTGGGCTGGTGTGGCAGGGCCTGGCCGTGCTGCAGTGGCCGCAGCAGGTTTGCTGGCTGGGCGGGTGCTGTGCCCGCCGTGCCGGCGGCTGCGGGCACGGGGCAGAGGAGGGTGCTGGGCTCGCTGGGCAGGGGCAGCGTGGTGGCCCTGGCTGCAGCAGGTGCTGCTCTGCTCTGTGCTCTGCCCTGTGCCGTGCCGCGTTACCCTGGTGTCCGCCGTGGCCAGGCAGGGAGCCCCACGCCCAGCGCTGCCGCCATAGAGGGGCTTTGTGTGAGCTGGCACAAAGTGAGGATTGATGCTGTTTCCCCTCCCCCTGCCGTGCTGAGCAGGGCTGCAAATGCCTCCCACAAAGGTGCCCTTCTTCCATTGCTGAGTTCAGGGTGCCAGCGGGCTGAGGGGGAGGCACCACACTGCGGGTTGGAGCACCCACTCCTTCTGTGCTGCTGCCAGGGACGCCCTCGTCCTCAGCCCTACCCAGGCTGACCTGGCAGCTGCTCAGGTTCCTGCCAGGGCAGCTGGGCCTTCCTGCAGCAGGCCCCAGCATGGTGAGATGGGGCCTGGGCAGCGTTCACTTCATCAGGGTGTGTTTGGTGGAGGCCAGAGGTATGGTGTGAGCAGATCTGCTTCCCTGCAGTGCAGCTGTGTGGGAACCCGCCGTGTGGTGTTCCTAACATGCTGGGGAATATCACCACTTACCTGGATTTCAGTTCAAAATGGCCTAAGAGAAGCTTATGTCAGCATTCATTACCTCCCAGCTCCTCCCAGTATGTAGTAACAAGTCACCACACTATTGAGTTACTTGAAGAAGTTTCAGAAAACATTCATGAAGAACAGATTGTAAGCTCTTTGTTAAATTCACATGATGTTTGTTCCATGCTGTATGTTTGAGGTTCTGCATTATTTGCGAGGCCTCTGGATGAGCTGTGGGGTGGCACTGGCAGTGGCACTGGGTCTGTCATGGCTGTGCCAGTGCCTGCAGCATTCCTGCAGCAGTGTCCTGTGCTCCTCACCCACCCTGAGGACAGGGAGCCTGCCAGGAGAGGAGGGTGAGCCTCTGTGGCTCAGGCTGTGCTTACCATCATGCTCGAGGGTTTGAGCTGCTTTGGGAGTGAAGAGGGTTGGCTTTGCTCTTTGTGCTGGATGCCTGTCCTGGTGCTAAAGCAGAGCTCTCTCCTCTGATTCATCAGCAATAGTGTTTGCACCATTTCTGGTCACTAGCACTTGTTGTTTTGGACTCCTCAAGTAGTATGGCTGTTCATGTGACATTATTATTATTTACATAGGGCCCAGACTTGCTGTTTTTTATTGCCTGCAGCACGATGTTTGTTCTGACTGGGCATTGTGAAGTGTAAACCCAGGTCCCACTGGCACCAGTACTCACCTCTGCCTTTTCTAGAAGCAGTAAGTAACCAGCCATCTACATGGCCTAGAAACGCTGGGGTTTGATTGCTCTGAGGAGGGAATTGACTTAGGCAGCTCTGGCTCACGGCTTGTCTGGCTGTGCAGCAGCGATGCTTGTTCACACAAAGCACTGCCCTCTTGTCTTGGGGTGCGTGGGGGCCGTTTCCTGGGGCATTCCTGCCTGAAAGCCAGAGACTTGCTTTAGCTGGCTGCCTCTGCAGGAGACCACATGCTGAGGCAATGGCACCTTTCCCCATCCTTCACCTCGGTTGTTTCAGCCCCTTTCTTGTCCTCTCCTCCTGCTTCCTGCAGCAGCATCCCTCCGAAATTAGTTGGTCTTACCTGCTTCCATCCTTTTTGCATATCTCCCTCCCCTGATGTTCTCGGTGATGTGTCTCTTCTGGAAGATGCTTGGGCCTCCTCAAGGCCTCTCTGCTTTGCACCAGCCCACCCTGTGCTTCCTCTGTGTTCCCTGGTGTTGAGGCTCCCTGCAGCCAGTGCGGTTCTGCATCCAGCGCCAGAGACATCTGTGCTGCTCCTTGAAATCAGTCTGGCTGAGGGGGGTGTGGTGGGACTGGCGACTCATGGGGGAACCCCCAGCATGTCTTAACACCCATAGTGGATGGGGAACGTCCCCATAAAGCCATTAGGAGCAGATTTCTTGATGTTTAAAATGACAGAGCTGCTTCAACCAGCTTGACTTGGGGATAAAATTTGTTCTCTTTTTGGGCGACAAGGGATTGAGCGTTGGTTTTCCTGTCATTGCTAGATGGAGACCAGCCCATGGAGGCAACAAAATGAGTCTCAGAGGCTGCCAGCCCAAATTTCAAACCTATTTGGCATTGCACAAGTGTACCCTCTTATAAAAGCAAATGAAAGTGCAGAAGGTGTGTCTGGCCTAATCCTCTGTTTACCTTGGCCGTCTGTGGTGTCAGCACAGGCACTGTGGCATGCGTGTGTGCTCTTGGTTCTCTGGCTTCTGCTGGGGTGTGGTGCCCAGCAGCCCTTTAATTCTGTTCCTTTCTTCCAGGACCAGTCCATGATGCCTGAGGTGCGAGACCTCACGGATGCCTTGCCTGAGGTGCCGATGGATCCCATCACAGGCGTTGGTGTGGTCGCATCCCGGAGCCGAGCGCCCACGGGATATGATGTTGTAAGTAGAGCGGTTTGAGCTGCTGCACTTAATGCTTTGGTTCTGCACTAGTGAGGCTTTACTTTGTTGGGAACAGCATCTCTTCCAGAGAGAACGTGCCTTGGAACTGTGCTGTGAGGAGTCATTTGGTAGCCAGCTGCCCGCCTTTCAGCCCACAGCGCTTAGTGCTTTCCCTCAGCAGAGGGCTGTGGGTGCAAATGTGCCACTTCATCTTTGCCTCTCCAGGAGAGCTTAATTTCCTAGAGGAAAGGTTTAGAGAAATAGCTGGCCACTGTGGCAAGCAAATTTAATAATCCTAGTAACATTCATCCTGAAGGAGTCCTAAGTATTGTACAAATTATATCTCTAAATAAATGGATCCCACATCAGCTGTTTAATTCCACATATCAGCACTGCAGAATGATAATGAGAAGCTCCAGAAAGGGAATCAAAGAGTTTTGCATCCAGCTGAAATTGTGAGGATGATTTTGATGGGCAGAATGCAAACCTCTAAACTAAGGTTTGGCAGGAGACTGGCAGCAGGAAAATGCAGGCAGATATAGCATAGATGAATGTGTGAATAGATAAAGGGTGGTTACTGTTCAACAGCTGCTTGTTCCTTGGATTAGTTGCTGTGTAACCAACAGCAGGATGTTTCTACTCATAGATCAGTGTCCCAAATTGTGAAATATGAAATACTGACCTTGCAGAGATCTATTGAGAAAGATTTTGTCTGTAGTTCATCTGCTTGCCTTTCTGTGTGTCAGCTCCAACTGTGCTTTTATCACACTTTGGGTTTCCAGAGCCACACAGCTTGTGTGGTGGGAGTGGAAGCCAGCTGACTTGAGGCTTTGCTCACACCTCCTCATCTCTGGATCATTGCATACCTTGTTCAGTGTGAAGAAACAAAATGGATCAGGCTGAAGTAAGGACACAAGGGGGAAATTGTGAAAAGGCTCCTTAAAGACCTGGGAGGATTTTACATTTACTGTGTTTTTCCAAGTGCTCATTACCTGTGTGAGCCAGGCTGTGTAATTAGCTGCTTGCCCTGATAAAGAAGCACGGGACAGTGTGAGACTTCTGATAACAGAATTGCATTTTGCCTAAATGGCTGGGCAGAGAGAGCGCTCACCCTAGATAGCCTGCCTGTGGCTTAATGGGGAGTTGCAGCGCTAACGCAGTTTAAACTAAACAAGATAAAAGAGTCTTCCTGTGGCTTAATCCAATTATGGTGGTGGTGTAATGCTGGTGAATGTGGGTCACTGTCTCCTCGGGGCACAGTGAGGAGGTGCCTTTGCTGTGGCTCTGCTGCCTCACTGTGTGTGCACAAGGAGCACTGTCTGCCCTCCGAGCAGCCGTGGGGCAGTGCCTGCTGCCTGCTGTCCTTCCCCCAGCACGGAGCAGCCGTGGGGCGGTGCGTGCTGTCCTTCCCCCCGCCCACAGCAGCCGTGGGGCGGTGCCTGCTGTCCTCCCCCCAGCACCCAGCAGCGGTGGGGCAGTGCGTGCTGCGTGCTGTCCTTCCCCCAGCACAGAGCCGCCGTGGGGCAGTGCCTGCTGGCCTTCCCCCAGCACGGAGCAGCCGTGGGGCGGTGCGTGCTGTCCTTCCCCCCGCCCACAGCAGCCGTGGGGCGGTGCCTGCTGTCCTCCCCCCAGCACCCAGCAGCGGTGGGGCAGTGCGTGCTGCGTGCTGTCCTTCCCCCAGCACAGAGCCGCCGTGGGGCAGTGCCTGCTGGCCTTCCCCCAGCACGGAGCAGCCGTGGGGCGGTGCGTGCTGTCCTTCCCCCCGCCCACAGCAGCCGTGGGGCGGTGCCTGCTGTCCTCCCCCCAGCACCCAGCAGCGGTGGGGCAGTGCGTGCTGCGTGCTGTCCTTCCCCCAGCACAGAGCCGCCGTGGGGCAGTGCCTGCTGGCCTTCCCCCAGCACGGAGCAGCCGTGGGGCAGTGCGTGCTGCCCTTCCCCCGCACGGAGCAGCCGTGGGGCAGTGCCTGCTGTCCTTCCTCCAGCACGGCTGCCCCGTGCTGGCCACATCAGCCCCGCAGGGTGCTGTCCTGTCCCCTGCAGCACCCACTGTCAGGGGGCTATGCTGGGTGCCACGCTGATGTGACAGGGGACAGGGGCATGCAGGAGTGTGCTGCTCTTGCCTCGGTGTTTGTGAAGGTGGCTCATCGGTGAGTCAGTGCTGGAGCAGTGTGTGGTGTGCCGGGTCCCCACTTCTCCATGACTTCTCTGGAACCTGGTCTGGGCCAGCTGAAGGTGTGAAGCTGAGTGTGCACAAGTGCAGTGCTCAGCACAGCCGAGAAATCGTGTTCTGAGGCATGGGCAATGTGCAGACATGGCTGGTCTTGGGATCTGTGTTTCTGCAGGTATGCAATTTCCTTAATGAGACACTGACAGTGGATTGCTGAAAAGCCTTCAGGAAGGCAGCTGTGGCAGCTGCATCCCAGAGGTGTGCTCCCTAGAGCCCTCATAGTAAGAGGTGCACACTGCACCCTGGAAAGGAGATCCATGCTCACCTTTTGGGAAGCATTAACAGCAGTGTTTCTTGGGATGCTGTTGTCCCCTTAGGGCTCCAATGGCTTTGTGTGTCACTACTGCATCCTGCAGCATTCAGTTCTACAGGCAGATTCAGAGTTGCATGGGAAAGTATTTCCTCATGTAGTTTCACTGATGGTTTCAAGTTTTGCAATGACATAACCAACTCTTTCTAAGACACGTTATTTATAGGCTTTACCAGTTTCCCTTTCGTTTTTATCCTTCTCCAATTAACAACTTCATTTTCCGTTTTGTTTTCTTTAAAAGAAATCTCCAGGAGCATGGGTGCTTCATCCCAGGTGTAAATTAAATGCCTAGAGATGTCCAGGTCCATGTCCCAGGGCTCAGCCTACTGCCCATCTGGAGCTGGCAGGCAGCAGTGCCTGGGGGGATGTCTTGGCAAATGGGCCAGAGGCCTTTTTTCCTCTGTAGTGCTTTAGATACTCCATAATCTGTATTGCCTTCGTGTCTACTTAGAAAACAAATACACTACTGGCACTTGTAATAATTGGCCAGGCCTTTTCACAGCTGAAGTACCAAAGACTTGATTTTGCCAAAATATACAGAGTGTGTCTGAACTTAGATTCCTGAAAATCCAACCAAACTGGCAAGACCGAGTGTCTGGGTGGGGAGGAGAGGTGGGAGGCAGGAGCCTGGGGTAGGAGGGAGGTGTGGTTCCTGTGCAGCTGTGTTCTGTGCTGCAGGCTGAACCCAGCTCCATGGTGGGGTTTGCTCTGGGGCAGTGCCCGAGCGAGCTGCTCATCCAGCAGGAGCAGCCCTGACTCTGCCAGAGGGGCAGATCACCCTGTGGGGCAGGAGCTTTGAAGGACCCGTTTGCCAAAGACCTGGCTGTGGTGGCAGTGACCCCACTGTGACTGCTGTGCAGCAGGTAGATCACCCTGTACATACTGGGGTGTCACTCTGCCAAGTCCATCTGTTGTAGCCGGGTGAGCAGTGTCTCCCCCAGCTTCATGAGGAGAAGAACCATTTCTTGTGCCCAGGGCGCTGCGTGCTCAGTGCCAGGTGCCATATCCTCTGTCTCGCACGTTCCTTGCCTCTCAGCCAAGGAGGGATGGGGCTCTAGAGTGCCAGTCCTGCTGGCCAGGTCTGCTGTGGCCTCTCCCACTTGGCTCCTGTCCTGAGGGCAAGCTGATCAGGCACAGCTCTGCTTTGGGAGCTGCTGCGGCTTCTCCTTGCTTGCTTGCAGGAGCTCAGCAAGTGATGCAAGAAGTTTCCTGTTTATACTGCTCTGTCTTCTTTCCCCATGAGTTTTCTGACAAGTTCGTTCTTGCTTACATTCTCCAGGCTTGGAGTTCAAGCTGACCATCCCTATATGCCAGCAGTTTTCCCAAGCAGACTGTTTCCTGAATGTCTTTTCACCAGGACTGACAGACCCATCATGGAGGAAGATGCATGTGGATTTTACATATTCCTAAACTAGCAGTTCAGGAAAGATTTGAATTCAAGGAATTCAAATAAGCAAAAAGTTTCACCAAAATCCTATTCTAAAATCTGGCTGTTTAAAAATCAGGCATGTTTCTTTGCAGAGGCCTGAACACAAAAGCTGTGTGTGTTGTACAATGGCTTGACCTGAGCTGGGGCTTGTGAGCAGCAGTTGCCAAAATTCGAGGAGCAGTCAGTGCACTTTGCTGCTTTGATCAGACTGTGTCTTGTCTCTGCTGCACTCAGGGTAATTAGAGGCCTTGTCAGCACATAGCTCTTGCTTCCTGTGCCTGGCGCAGTCTCTGCTCAGCTAAACATGGGTGCAAAAGTGACAAGTGTCAGCTCTTTGTTATCAGGCTGCTCTGGGGCCGAGGGCTCACTCGGTGTGATTACAGGAGCTGCAGTGGAGCACTTTGCCCCATCTGAGAGGCATTAGGCAGAAGTTCAGCTTCCGTGGAGCTTCAGACCGTGCTGGAGTCTCCTGTTGGAGATGCCAGTTGGGTGTCAGTCTGATAATGTTTCTTCTACCCTTCTCCTTGTGTCGGCCTTCTTGCCTCTCTTACTCGACAACAAACAGTTTGGGGCCAGCTTGCTCTGTGCGTGGTGGGTGCTCAGCTGCTGAGAGTAGGGCCCTTCCCCTGTGTATGGTGCTGCCTCCTGCCCACTCCTTAACCAGCACAAAGGGAGGTTTTCTCCTGCACAGCATGCTGTCTCTGCTGTGGAGGGGCCAGGGCCCGTTTCCTTACCCAGCACCATCATGTGCCATCAGTTCAGCTGGATGCGGGATTGCACTGGAGAGGGACATTTGTGGGTGTGTCCTGACATGCAGCACTGCTGCTAAAATCAGCCAGTGACCAGGGATTCCCTCACCTGCTGGAAGCAGCTTTTTGACCTTGGAGCCAGAATTGCTTCATGGCTTTCTGTGACAGTAGTCCCGAGGCGGGTCAGTTTCTGTGCTCCGTGTTCACGGATCCTCCCAGCAAGCCCGCTGTGCCCTGCTGTGTAGGGTGGTAGTGAATGCCTCAGTGTGCTGGCTTTTCCAAACTACTGCTTGGAGACTGTAACTGAAGTTGCAGTTTCCTCATTAGAGTAGCCTTTGTCAGAGCATCTTTAATCAAGGGTCTCCTGAGAGACAGCATTTTTAGAACTTCTTTTTATACCTCCTCTTGAAAGTTCTTTGCACTGCACCTTGTGAAGAAACTAATGAGATGCTGTGAAAGTTTGGGCTGCTGTTAATTAGGAGAGGTCTGAGGAAGAAGTACTGCACATGTATTAACTTTATCTTGGCTCACTTGTCTCCTCTCCCCCTCTGTCTCTTCTTTGCAGGTTGCACAAACAGCAGATGGTTTGGATGCTGACCTGTGGAAAGATGGCTTATTTAAATCCAAGGTCACACGGTACCTGTGCTTCACCAGATCATTTTCAAAGGAAAATGTAAGTCCGTTTGCTGAGTGTCTGCATGATTTGCATCTGTGCCTGCTATGCTCTCACCCATAAGATGATTCATTTTATGGAGCCAATTATAATTCAAGCAGGCGTTTTGCTGAGTTCGGGTGAGTAAGGAGCCAAACTGCAATGGCAGAATATTTGCATTTTGTCTGTGTTTCTCATGGAAAGAAATTGCTGACAAAATCTTCTGCAATAAAAGAAGCACAAAAGAGAATGCTTGCATTTCAGCAGCCTCTCACACTCATTTCCTGCTGCAGCAATGGGTGCAGCACACTCACAGTCCTGATTGATGCCTAACCCAAATTCCTCAAGAAACAAACAATGCAGGTAGTGTTGGTGAAGGAAATGTTTGTTTCTGAATCCAGGGGCATCACAGATATTTTATTGCAGGATTAGCTTGCTTTCTTTGTTGGTTTTGGTGCTGATTCTTGAAAATATGCCCACACTGTGCATATGCTACTGCAGTCTTGTAATCTGGTCTGACTATTAAGTGAGAGTTACTTCGTGATTAGCAGCAGTTGTCTGCCCACACTTTCTGTGGAGGAGAGGAGACTGTGCAGCAAGAGCTTCATGCATTCTGCTGTGGTTTTGGTTGAGGCTACTGTGAAAACTTTCTTTTTCTGGAGGAAGTGTTGCCTTCTGCAATGAATGCACTCCATCTAGTGGGTAATCCTGCTTTTGGTCGCGCTTCGGATATTCAGGGCCACTCAGTGGGCAGGCTCTGGAAGTACCATTTTGTACTTGTGCTTTCACCAGGATGGCAACAGAAAAGTGGTGGCAGCTTCAGGGGCTGCTCACGGGTCCTGGCAGTAGAGCTGGGGATTGCCAGGTGCCAGCGTTTGACCTTTATTCCATCCACTTGCCAGCCTGCCTCTAGATTAAAGTAAAACGCCAGAGCTATGGGAAATATCACTTTCCCAGGGTGGATGGACAATAATTGTGCATGTCATCCCTGAGTATGTGCAGTTGAAGGACTAGCAGCCCTGGAATAGGCAGGGAGGCTATTAAATAGGTTTGTGCTGATTTCAATGTTAGGTTTATCTGTGGCTACCTGAAATGTGAAGTTGTCAGAAATAATTATAGGACAGGAGCAGCTGCTGGCTGCAGAGATGGTGAAATACCCTCAGGTGGTGCCTGTTGGACTTTTGGCAGGAACCCTGGGCTCGGCATGGTTTGGGAGTACCTTGTTCATATTGATGAGGCATAAATAAAAGCAAAAGTTTCCCTCCCCTCAGTCCTCTTGGCCACGGGGGATATATAATGTGCTTCCTTGTTGGGGGCATCTGGGGGTTAAGGGGCCTCAATTCCCTCATCTGGGAGGAAGGGAGGTGAGAGGCTCCTCTCTCTCCCCTGGACACTGATGTGTTGCTGCACTTTGGGTTGGAAGTTTTACCATTTGGGGGTTTCTTTTGTATTTAGCAAAACACTGGGAACTCTCTTCTCCTGAAGAACATACTGTAGAGTTAATACATTTCAGATACCTGGGTTAGAGCAGAGTCAGTCTGCAGGGCCTGGTTAGCAGAATCATCTCAGCAGTTTACAGTGTCTGCCAACTCCAGGGACATTTCTGTGTCTGAGTGTGGGGAGGCCCTGCATGGTGGGTCTCACAGGCTGGGGGGCTTTGTCCCCTTTTCTCCTGTGCACATGGCAGAGCTGACTCCCAGGGTTCCAGCAGCCACCGAGCTCATTGGAGACACCTCTCCTACCTTCTGCTGCTGATGGAGGAGCGATTGGTGCTTCAGCAGAAAGCTGCCACTGATGTAACACACAGACAGCTTAAATAAATAAAACATGGAAGATGAGTCAGCAGCAACGACTTCATCTGCTGTTTGCTGTGCCAGGACCGTGTTAACTGACGCCTTCAGGCTTGGCAGCACCCAGCACTGCTCCAAGACGCCCTGGACGTGGCTGGTCAGAGGCATCTGGGGCTGCCTGGCTTTGGCCTCTTCACGTGAGCAGAGGATGTGTGCACTCTTGTGCCTGGTGGGACAGGGCTGCAGGTCTGCTGACCCTCCTGCTGAGGGGCTGACCATAAAATGCAGGACCTCCCAAAAATAAACTCAGACCTGACCTCCCCTTATTTCAGAGCCTGCAAATTTAAATATTTTGTAAGTAGTTCAGTGAAATATCAGAGAGTACAGGTTCTTCTGAAAAACTTGCCAGATAAAAACTAAAGGAGGTACTTTGCAACCAGTAACAGTAAAATTCAATGTCATGGTTTGATGGCTTGGGATGAAATTTTAAGTGTTCTGTGTTGCATTTCTGTTTATAAAGGCTGTGCAGTACCTAAAATGTGTTCTTCCATATGTGACCCCAGATTATTGGCAGCAATTCTGGTTTTATCAAAAACTGCAAAGTAAATCTGGTCTCCAAACCATTGTGGAGGCTGTCACTCTGAATTGAGCTCTGAGCTCTTCAAGCCTTGATTAATAGGACAAGGCATGAGTTCAGAATTCATATGGACTCTAAATGAAGTCTGCTGTTCCAAATGGCCTGTGCTTCTGGAGTGCACTGCATTTGGAGCTAGAACCCTGTCTATTCAGTACTAATTAGCTAATGCATGTAATAACTTTGGCTATGTGTGCATAAGCCATCATCCTGTAAATACTTTCTGCCGTTACTGGCATGGAAATGTCATGTTGCTCTTGTAGATGTAGAGTGTGTAAGAACTGCTCAGTGGATGAGTTTGTTGACTTATGTCTGGTGAAGGTAGTGCTTTGAACTGCTATGCCTACAAAAGGAAGAATTTGGCAGTGCTTCCAAGGGTCTGGAAGTCTAGCCCTGGATGAGGTGTTAGAATTTTGAATGCTGGAAGTTGTCCACTATCTCCTAGTCAGTCAGTGTTTGGTTCCTGCCAGGAGGACACTTGCAAGGGTTGCCTTGGTACATTCTTACCATCCCTAAAGTTGTGGTCAGACACAATGACAAGGCATCTCAGGCTGCAGCAGGTGGGAAGATCTTGGGTTTAACTTGGTGACATTGTCATAATCAACTGTTTCTTTTCTCTCTCCAAAGAGTCATTTAGGCAATGTCTTGGTTGACATGAAGCTCATTGATATCAAGGACACTTTACCTGTAGGCTTCATGCCCATCCAGGAGACCATTGATACACGTAAGTTGCCATCTGTTCCTCAGTCCCACTCTGCCAGTGCTTGTGTGTTCAGGCCGTGGAGGGCTGCTCCCAGCACTTCTGCTCTCTGGGGTGGCACGTGCATGTCTAGGGGCAGCTCTGGGCTGCAGCAAAACCCTCTTTGGTTTTTCTGTCCTCCTCAGGCCATTTAATGGGGCTGCCTGTCTGTCTCCTCTCACCTGCTAGAGTCCCATTGTTGCAGCAGCCCTCTTGTTAGAGGGTAGGAATGAGCTGAGACACAGACTTCTTGTTTATCACAATATGAAAAGGGTCCTGGTTTATTCCTCTTTACAGCTCAGCCATCCTGAGTCCAACTATTCACTGACTCTGGCTGCACCAGGCTCCTGCTGTGAGTTTCCCTTGCAGCCTCTGACTGCTGGGTATTTCCTGCTCAACTCTGACTGCAGGGATTGGTTTGCAGACTAAGACCTGTGACTGCAGGTTCCAGCAAGAGGCTCTAAGTGCAGACCCAGTCTGACCTCATAGTAGTGATTCTTTCTCCCCAGGATCCTTCTTGGTGATTCCCCCTCCCCAGCTGCCCCACTCCCTTTTATCACACTTGTCTGTATTGGATGAGCTGGGACTCATCAGGGCTGTACTGGGTAATTAACACAGCTGTCACTTCTCAGGGGTGAGGTCACCTGCATGCCCTTCTCCTACATCCCATGTCTCTGGGGCAGGAAGGGAGTTTCTTTACTCAATGTGAAGAGTGGACTGGGCCTAACAGGGGCAGAGCTGCTGTGCCAAGGGGTGTTCAGAAACGCAGTGAAAGGAAGGGGCTGTGGGTTTATGCCCACCCACTGTGCATCTCCCACTGTGAGTGAACAAGGGCTCCTGTCTTGCCAGGAGGTGCAGGGGAGGGTCAGGTGTGTTTGTGCTTGCTGACACGAGGCATAAGTGCAGTGTCCAGGGGGAATACCATCCTCCTTTCTGCAAGGTAGAATTGCTTCACTGCAACAAATCAGTGAGCAGTTCCCAAGCAGTGTGTTCAGCTCCCCTGGGACTTGTGCCAGCAGCAGCTGGAGCCACGTCTGGTGGCAGCCCTGTGTTGTGCAGCAAGCACCGAGGGCACTGGGCTGGCAGGGGACAAGCCCACGGGAGTGGAGCGTGAGAGGGTGGCAGGACTGGTGCTGGTGCCCAGGGTGCAGCTGCTCAGCACAGAGGGGCTGGTCCCAGTGCATGCCAGTGTGAGATGCAGCCTAGAAATGAGCAGAAAGGGGTTACATGAACCTGCTTTGCTGAGAATCCTTCATCTGGGGCTGCAGCACATGAGGATGGTTTTTCAGTCACTGTGATCTGGTTCTGATTGGAACCTGTGGCCTGGAAGTGAAAGACTCTGAAGACCATTCCCCCAGGTCACCCTCTGCTTCTGGAAAATTCTTGGGCACGTGTGTACGAGGTAGAATTGTTGGCTTATCCTGCTGACCCTTGGGAGTGCTGTACCTTACTGTGTGCTGCTTCAATTTCTGTGAAAGTCCTGGTGGAAAGGTGGAAGGGGGCTTTGTCAATTATTTGAGGTGCATTGGGTTGTGACTGTGGCAGTCTTTGAAGCAGAGGCACTGCCTGTGCTAAGGAAGTGGTGTGAAAGAGAACATAGACAAAAGCAAATAGTCAGCTTTGTACTTGCAGAAAAAGTCAAATTAGAGGCACTAATTTTGTTCAGTTAGCTTTGTGGTTACAGGTGTCTCCGTGCTCCTCTCCAAGTGGCAGCTGACTCAGAGTTAATACATTTAATACAGTGCTCCTTAGTAGGTCCTGAGAAGATTTTCAGGAAGCCTTAAGTCCTAGACTCCTAAAATCAGTTTTAGACACTTCAAACAGAAGCCCTACTTTTTCAAAGCAGGGGAAGACTTGACTTCAGGGATGCAGGTATTTGCCATCTCTAAAAACACCACTGTAACTGCAAGCTGCATGCACAGATGCTCTATTGGCACACCTCACGCTGTCTGTGTGGTTGTTGGTGCTCGTGCAGCAGCACATTCCAGGGGCTGGAATGGTTTGCTGTTTCCCAAGGTGTGGATTACAAAACAGGAGGAGCCTATGGAGACAGGGCTGCTTGCCATCTGTTGAAGTGACAGCATATTTTAAGTTGGAAGATATTTGTTCATATTAAGATGAAGGGTTTTTATTTTGCAGGCACTTGTTTGTATTTGCTGGTTGTTTCCAGATTTTCATTCAGCATCTGCTCTTTAGATTTTCAGTATATCAGTAGGCTTCTGTCCTGCTTTCCAAGTGCCTGCATCCAAACAGGAACCTCACCCTGCTCACCCTGAGACTCCTTAGGGGGAGATGGAGCATGGTTTTCCAAGCACCACAGATCCGTGTCTGTGTGCCAGTGCAGCCGTGGTCACAGACAGCACCAGCACTGGCTGTGGGTTGTGACTGCATGCTGGTAAACAGCCTGAAGATCTGAGAGTTCAATATACAGATAAGCCTTAACTCTGATGGGCTTGAGCTATGCGTGATGGAGAACATAGAAACAAGTGGAATTGCTCTGTGACACGTAGCAGGAAGGGCTGTGCAGTGCCTTCATCCACCCTCAGAGCACAGGTCAGGGCAGTGCTGCTGCCTCCTGGGAGGTTCTGGCAGTTACTGCTTTGTGAATCTGGTTTGTCCTTGCAAAGAACCAGGGCACACATGGTGGGACTATCATTTCTGTGCCTGCTGACTTGATCAGGAGATGCACTAACACTTGGGATGTGCGAGATTTGGACAGACAGCTCTTAACTCAGCCTCTGCATGGCAGGCTCTGTCTGCTTCTACTCACAGTGGGTTGGAAGTGGCTGGCTGGAAGCACGTAGCAGAATGAACTGACTGGTTGTATGAGAAGCTTCCAAGTACATTCCTAGAGGCAGTGCTTGTGGGAGGAATGTTGAGATGTGGCTGTCCAGGCCAGTGAGGCAGAATTGCCTGCGAAATAGCAAGGGAGTGCAAGAGGCATGTGGAACTGGCAGAGTCACCTGCTGGTCTGTGCTGTGGGGCAGCACCAGGGCACACGTGGGAGCTGATCTCTGCAGCAGGCAGGAGGAGATCTGGTTATTGCAGTGCCAATAACACGTCTGATAGAACATTCCTCTCTGAATGGCACTGCACTGACTGGTTTGTTGACTTATGTCTGTTCTTTGGCACCAGTTCTGCCATAATTACCTGCCTAATACCTTGAGAGACTATAAATAACATTTATAATCTTGCATAAAACCCACCCTGTATTCTGGGTTGTTTCTGCAGAAGAAGTAGCTTTCAGAAAGAAGAGGTTGTGCATTAAATTCATCCCTCGAGATTCTACAGAGGCAGCGATCTGCGATATCCGAATCCTGGGGAGATCTAAGCAAGCCCCTCCTCAGTACACCTTCATAGGGTGAGTACCCCTCACTGCAAAGCTGTTGCCATGAGTGCAGTTAAACCAAAGCAAGGGCCCTATGCTCCTATAATTACTAAGTAGTAGCTTGTTACAGGTGAAGCTTCTCACTAGAAAAGTCCAAGTAAGTACAAGTGTTACTGAATTTGGTGTAGGAATTAACTCACCCCTCCCTTTTTTTTTCATTACACTTGTTCTCACTGACCAAGGTGTTTGTGAAACATGTCAGTGCCTGCTGCTCGTGCATGTGTGCAGCCCTGGCACTGATGCAGGCTGTTGTTTGCCCAGGGAGCTGAACAGCATGGGTATCTGGTATCGCATGGGCAGAGTGCCGCGCAACCACGACTCCGCTCCGCCTGCGGCTGCTCCCGCCCCAGCACCAGCCTCAACACCCGCTCCCAACCTGCCAAGGTAGGTTTTCTGCATTCCAGCTCTTCTGCTTGATGCTGCATGTCTTGTGGTTGCTAACCTTGCCTGGGAAGCCAGGACCAGGGTGCTGCATTGGTATGGAATGATTGTGTCACAATCTGATAAGGCAGTGTGCTGTTTGTTGAAGTATTTGCCTGCTTGGAAGCTCCTTTGCCTGTTGCTGTGTAAAGAAAAATGGGTGAAGAAGCCAGAAGAAAGGAAAAGCCTGCAGAGGGAGGGAAACAGCAAACTGTACCTTTCCTTTGCTTCAAAATATGCAGGATGTTGTGGCTTCCAACACATACATTTGGGTCAGCTCAGAAGGGTGAGCCAGAGCTGCAGCCCGGCCAATTGTTCTTCTTGACCAGAGGGAGGGAGAAGTGTCTCTACAGACTTCAGAAGGGACACAGGTTTTGCTCATCTCTAGGATCAGTCCATTCATGGTCTGAAGTACTGGTTCTTGGTTTTTTATTTTCTTGAATCCAGTTGCTGAGCTCCAGTTACAGAGCTGACGTGAGCGTGCACAGCAGCCTGCTCTGCTCATCTCGTGGTGTCTGATGGGAGCAGCACTGCTGGGCAGTGGTGTCTGTCCAGGCTGTTCTCCCTGTGGTACAGGCCATATTTCTGTGTGTGTATCATCAGATGTGCTGCTGTGTACACTTTCATGTACCAGTAGTGCTGTACTGACAGCTTACTTGCTAGATTTCTCTAGACAAAAACAGGTGTTGTTAAGCAACAAACCAGCCCAGACAGCGATCAAACTGAGAACTGTGCACTCCTGGCATGCACTCTGCAAGCAGGCAGTGTGATTGTGCTCCTGCTGCTGAGGCTCATAGACAGGGCTAGGCCATTGCCAGGGGACAGCACATTCTCCTCGGGTCCCTTGGTGCTTTTGCCTGTTTAGGTGTACTTGTGTTTTTGCACTAGGCGTTTCCTACAGTGCAGATACCTTTACAGGAATTCCGAAGGAGACAGCCCAGAGGAATTCCAAGGTCCAGTTTGTGTGCAAAGGTCGTTATATCACATGGGTGGAAGTTGCTTAGGTCTTTTAGAGTCTTGATTTACAGGTCATTTCAGAGTTAGGTTTTTAAACTGCTGCAACATGTTCCCCAAAAAGTTACCAGGTACCTCTTGAAGGCAGGTGTGTACACCTGAGCCTTCACCCATGACCCAGACTGAAATCCACTGTCCTGGGGTAGCTCTTTGGGCTCTCCAAAGCATTTGGGTATTTCTTTCACTGAGAGTTTTTCTTGGTCAGCTGCCATGCCCTGGCACAGTGCTTGCTGTCCTGTACTGTTAGGTGTGCTGCAGGCAGACATTCTGTCATGCTTCTCAGAGATGGAGGCAAAAGAGATGAAAAGCCAGCAGTTTTCTGGAGATTCCAGCCTCTCCACTAGGACCTGAGATGTTATTCTGGAGCTCTGCTGGACATAAGCTAGATGCCAGCCCAGGCCATGTGAGATCAGAGAGAAAGATGTCTTGGTTTTAGAGCACAGATCTTCATTTTCTTTCTGCAAGAAATTCTGTCTGGGCAGATTTTCACAATAAAGAAAAAAAATTATCATAGCAAGAGAGTGTCAATGGCAGTGCTTAATCACTGAATGTGGAAGGGTCACTTTATAGCTGACCAGGGAAGGCTGCAGAGCAGTGTCAGAGCTGTGGGGAACAGGGCCAAAATTAGAGCTCAAAGCATCAGTGACAGTCTGAAAAGAAGTGTTTACAAGGCTTATATATTTTATAACCTCTTGTTGTGCAGTTTATGGTTTACAATGGCTGCAAGGAAATTGGATCAGTTTTGTTTTACTTGCCAAATAAAGCAAATGTCAAAATAGTCAATATAAAATGTATTCTAATTTGGCTGAGTTAAACCAGCCAGTATGCAGTGGAATAATTGAATGTTACATTAATGCCTTGTAGTAAAACCCACCTGTCTGTAGCCAGCTCCACTCTCACACCCCATGTGTGATTTACAGGTAACTTTTACACCACCAGCCTGATCATTCAAAGCATCTTTCATGTCTGTTTTTTTACTCTGGTTATTTATTATCCAATATATTTTTTAAGAAATAGAAATGTATATAAAGGTGCATCCTGCAAATATTTAATTATTACAGGGAACACAGACAACTTGGAGGCCTCTTGTAACACTGCCAGCAATGTGATGAGTTACTCAGCACAGTGTTTGTGGAAGACTGTAGTCACAAGTAATCTCTTATTTTCACGTCACCATGGGGAGAGCAGATTACACTGGCAGGCAGTTTGCTGTTCTGTTCCACGTGGATGTATCCTGACAGGAATAGCAGTGGGTTGTTCTGAAGCTGCCTCAGTAGTGAGGGAGAACTGCTGGGCAGGGCTGCATAGAGCATTGTGGAGAGCCTGCTGTTGGGCTGGTCAGATATCTCAGCTGCTCTCTTTAGTTGCTGTCTGCATTGTAGAATAATTCTGAGTCAAGAGGGGGCTTCAGAGCAATTGCTAATGCTGGATATAACCTCAGCCCTTCTGTACAACTAAACCTAAATTGGAAGGACTGTTTACTGTGGGATATATTTATTTGCTCTACTTAAACACCTGGAATAAGAGCAAGATGTGTGAATTTTCCTTCTGAGCTCCCAGTTACCTTTTCACTAGTTAAGCTGGCCCCTCCTTAGGAAAGGAAACAATTTGTTCCTGTTCCCCGCTCCCAGTGGAGCTTCATATTGAGGAATGTAGGAGTTCCTTTGCCAGGCAGAGAAGTCTGATTTTTCAAACTGATTTATTGATGTTGTTTGACATGGGTGGTGTAAGCTTGGGAAGGGATCTGTCTGTGGCTTTGTGCTGCAGGCTGATGATGTGCAATCAAGGCAGGTCATAAAGCAACGCCAACAAGCCAGTGTGGAGAGCCAGGCTGGGGCTGGGATGCACCAGCCTGATTTTGTGCAGTGTGGTAATGGAGGGAAGCCTTCTGCTTTTCCTGTTGTTTAAGTAGCTACCCTATTATTTAGAAGTAGCTATAATAATTTATTTCTTTAAGTCATGTGAAGTAGATTTTGATGAAGCATCTGTAAGGGAAAAGGTTCCAGGGCTTCAGTGCTGTTCTGCTCTGGTGTAGAGAGAAGCCAAATCCTGAGAAAGCTGCCATTGCCCAGGGGCAGGCACTGCTGGTGGTGTGAGGCCAGAATGCCTCCACAGAGCAGTGGGGGTCTGCCTTAAATCCCTCATCTGAACCAAGTGCTGCCAGATAAGGAGTACCTAGGGATGGATGTTGCTGGTGTGACTGGAAACTGTTCTGAGAAATGTTGCCAGTGGTATCCTTTCTGCAAAGTGCTGCTTTCTTGATGGAGTTAGATTTTTTTAAATCTGTTTCATCAGGAGAGCTTGGAAGTAAAACCACCTTCTGACTTGCAACTAACTGTAGAACCTTTTGCATTGGAAAATACCTATAAGATCAAGTAAAAAAGTAGTTGTTAGTTATTATATTTTGAAAATATTATGTGGCTTGAATGCTCAAATCACTTGCATCATGAAACACAGCACAATATTCCTAGTTTTTAAATTACATACTTACCAGAAGCCAAGGATGTCATAAGGGCTGAGGTCACATCTCAGCAGCAATGGATTAAAAACCCTGTGAGACTGAAACAGTGAGTTGAAGCCTGGAGGGAGTATTTCCATGGATCCTGTCTGGTGGGGGTGGTCAGAAATGAAATGTAAGGATGAAATGGCCGTGATGTGTATAGGCTGTGCAGATCTGAACGTGCTGGGTTGGGTGAGGGGGGCTGGCAGATGTTTCTCCAGAGTCTGGTTCCCATAAAGGTTTGTTACAAAACGGCGCTGACCGTGTGGCTTGGGTCCAGCCCAGCTGGATGAAGACCTGCAAGGATTGGTCACAGTCCAGTGTGTTTTAGTGGAAGAAAATGATGATTAGGAAAAAAGGTTTAAGCAGTACGGTTGCTTTCCAGGCACAGGAGTCTCCTGCAGCAGTGAGAGGGAAAGGCATGAACTGTAATTAGGAGGAGCCTGATGGATTTGGCCGATTTTGAGGATGCATTGAAAAATTTGTGGAGTGCTCTGAGTGAAGAGGCTTCAATCTTCATAGAGCCATTTTTCTTTATAGAGAGCCCTCTTCCTGCTGTAGCAGTATTTCTGGAGGCATGTTTTCTTTGGGGCATAGCATAGGGTTGTTAAGTCCAAACCGGACGTATCCATTTGGAGAAGCTCTGGGTTGTTAAATAAGCCCTGCAGGGAAACGGAGCTTTTTTTTCCCTAAAACTTGTGTGTTGTCTGCTATTTAATATGATCTCTGCCACTGCTGATTTGTAATCTGTGCTTTCACCCTGAAGTGCATGTGGTTGTGTTCAGATATTTCCTTTAAATCAATCACTTTCACCATTTTCCAAAACACTTCTTGAGTTTATTGCTTTTAGTAAAGTGTTTGGACTGTCATTATTTATTACTGGCAAAGTGCTGACAATGTGCTCTTCCCAAATGAGTCTTTATGTGGAATATTTGTTTAACAGGTTCTGCAGGGGAGGCGTTGATGTCCCTACGGGCAGGCAGTGCCTGCAGCACTCCAGGGCGGTGGGCAGTGCCTGGGGCAGGGGGCAGTGCCCGGGACGGTGGGCTGTGCCCGGGTCAGGGGGTTCTGTCTGGGCAGGGGGCTGTGCCCGGGGTGGTGGGCTGTGCCCGGGTCAGGGGGCTGTGCCCGGGGCAGGGGGCTGTGCCCGGGGTGGTGGGCTGTGCCCGGGTCAGGGGGCTCTGTCTGGGCAGGGGGCTGTGCCCGGGGCAGGGGGCTCTGTGTGGGCAGTGGGCTCTGCCTGGGGCAGCAGCCCCCAGCAAGGGGCTGGTCCCTGAGCCCGGGCTTCGTTGTGCTGATTAATTTGACAGAATTTAAAATCCCAACCCAGGAAGCTTACACCATGTGTAATTCATCTTTCTGGAGTATTTCTGCTGTTTGGCAAATTTTCCCTACTGCTTCATTATCTGCAAACTCCTGACTCTGGAGAGCAGGCCGTGAAGGATGTGGAAGCCACGTGCTTGCCGCAGCCTCCCGAGACACGGCGGCTCAGCTGAGACAGCCACTTCAGAAGCACTTGATGCTTGCAGTGCGGGGTCTCAGCTCTTTGATGCAGCCTCTGCCTGGAAGGATTTAATGGGCTGCAGCTCAGACTTCCAAGCGGCATAAATGAAACTTGTTGGGTTTTTTCCTATTGTTTGGCAGCTGCTCTGTCCTCGTTACTCGAGTCCTCTGATCTGAGTTAATCCCCATGTAGAGGAAGCTGCAGGGGCTTCATTCTGCATTAGGCCTTACATTTTGGGTTGCTGGTCTACAGCAGATCTCATGCCCTTGTGAGCATCACTGGGGCTGTGTGCTCAGCCCTGGCTGCTCCTGTTGGACAGAGGGGCACAGCATCACCTCCTGCCTGCTGCAGGCACCTGGGGAGGGCTGGCAGAGGCAGCCCCTGGGCCCTCCTCCCTTCCTACAGCTGGGAAAGTTAAATAGGGAGATCTGAATGTGGAAAGAATCGCTCACTCTCTTTTTCATTCTCTCCTGCCATTGGGCTTTTATGAAATCTGAATCTGGTGCCCCCAGTTCTCATTGACTCTGAGGAAACAGGATATTTTAGTAGCTTGGAATGAGATGAAATGCTTGCAAAGCCCATATGTTGCTTGTTTTAGGGAAAGGGTCAGGAAGGTTTTAAAAAGTGTTTAAACATTTGGTTTACACGATTAGAATAGATTGTCTGGAATGAAGTCCATTACCCGAGGTGATTCTTGCCTCGCAGTTTAGGTTTTCATTGCAGTTCTTTGGAGTATGAGGTAGGTGTTCTGGCATCAGAGTGCCCCAACACAGTCAGAGTTAAGGGCTGTGAATAAATGCTGTAGCTGGGATCTAGCCACTGCTGGAACCATAGATATCTGCTGTGGCAGTGGCTGCAAGCTGCAGCCTGGGAGATGCCTCCTGGTAGAGGGGGTAGTTGCCAAGCCCTCTGGTGCCAGTTCATAGAACCCCAGCAGCTTCTTTCCTAAATATGTACCTTTTCCAGTCTCCATAAGCAAAGCTTTCATGTTGGATTACATTTCTGGAGAGCTGCAGCCTGATATTAACTCATTTTAGGTGTGTTTTCAGCTTTCTACAGCTTGAAATTTAATTATTCTGTTCTCAGTTTTTCATGAGGAATGATATTTGCATGATCATTGTTTATGGAAAGTAAGGGGGTTTTTTGTTGGTTTTTTTGAAAGGTATTCCCATGAGACTGCAGGTTTTGCAGCACTGTTCTGAAGGTTATTGTGAAAAAATCAAACTTTGCTGCCTGGTGGTTCAGATGCTGCTCTGGGTGTCACACTTGTACCAGCCCAGTCTGTCACTGTTGGGTCCAAAGCCCAGCTTACCACTGGGCTTTTGCTGTGCATTGTTGATATTTTTATATGAATGATGAAGCATCCTTTGATATCTGGCACTTCCCCTTGTGATCCTCTGTTCCTTTTTATGAGTACTTGCCCCCTCACTTCAAAAGCAGTTCATCACCTTCCTGCAGACAGTTCTTAATAACAGGTTTGGAACTGTCGGGCATTCCTGGGCCTCTTTTATGTGAGTTTCTCTCCAAAAATGTTGAAAAAGTGGCCATAATGTGCACAGCCCTCAAATCCTCTTTGCCTGCAGGTGAAGGATCTCCTCATCACATGCTCACTTGTTCTATGGATTTGCTGAATAAAAGAGCAACTGAAGTGGAGAGGGTGATTAAACTTGCTCTAAATTGTGTATTGTATGCTGGGGAAGAGTATGTTTGGTGTTGGAGCAGTGCTGGAGCAGTAGGGGTTTGACTCCAGCTGTGGAGGGAAAGGCTGGAGCCCTGGACCTGGCCTTGCCAGGACCATCCATCCTCCTGCTGCACCAAATGCCTCATTGCTTGTCTTTGGGGAGGAGGAAAGCTGCTTCTGGTGGCAGGTCAAAAGGGAGATAATTGGCATTGCCATTCCTTAACATCAGAGATTCACTCAAGTACTAATAATGACTGTTAATATCTTGCAGTGGAAAGTTTCTGAGTAAACGAGCGCTGGTTGAGGCAGCGTTTAACGGCCCTGCTGGCATGATCGGAATGCAAATAAGTGTGATTAGCCTAATGATTTTGCTGTCACCACAGTGTGCAGCAGTAGTGTTGTGAATATGTCATGCAGTACCCGGGAATTTGGAAAGTGTGTCAAAACACAACTTCAATTAGTTTGCTCTAATTATGACTCTAGAGAGTTCATAAGTATATCGCTCCTCATTAAAAGAGATTTTCTTATCTGGATTAATCCAGCACATAAAGGGGTGTTGGAGCGATTGCAGGCAGGGCTGTGCACAGGGAGGATGCCTGTGGGGTGCTGGAGGTGCAGCAGGTCTGCAGCAGCACTGGGCTCCAGGGCTGCGAAACCTCCCAGGCAGGAGCAAGTGGCTGTGCCAGGTCAGCCGTGGGCAGCAGGAGCCTGGTAGATGGTTCTGGACGGGCTCTTCAATTAAAAATAATCAAACCAACAACAAGCCCCAAACCAAAAAAAGCCCTGGGAGGAAGCACACTTGGCGCTGAAGTAAAGATGTGGCCCAGGGGCTTTGCTCTGGGAAAGGTCAAGGAGCACAAGCAGTCAGAAGCACAAGCCTGTGCCAGCCTGGCCTCTCCATAGAAGCCCCTTGGGATGCTGGGTGTCTGTTCCCCTTTCCCAGGATATTTGTAGTGCTTCCATCCTGTCTTGTCACATTGCCTGATCGTGTTCCAGCTTTGCAGAACAGGGAAGGATTGTTGTGCTCACAGGTGAGCAGTTGGGTAAGGGTTAAAGTAGTAATTGTTTAAATCTTTTAGGCTTTCCTCCCAGTTCTGTGATAATTTGATGAAGAACTTCACCCTAATTAAATATTCAAATTAGGAATAAGTGTCAATATGGCTTCCTGGTGCCTGGAATGATGATTAATTGTATTCAAAACTCTAGTGGCCGCTGTAATCTAAACCAAACCGTTGTTCTTGATTATTTGTGCAACACATTTACCATGTTTTTGTTTTAAAATTTAAACTAGTAATTGATTTGCCATATGCCACAGAACTGCACATACTTTCACGATATGTGTTTAGGAACTTGGGGACTTTGTAATTGGGATTTTCTTGCTTTTCAATGGCAGCCTCTTTTTTTTTGTCTTCTACAGTGCAAAACGATTTGGCTCTGACAACACATAAGGAAAATGCATTATGCAATCAAGTTTGTAGGTATAAGCTATATTGATCCTGGCCAAAGTTTACGTTAATTTAAAATAAATTAGGCTTTGTTTCCCGTTCCTCCCTACAATGTCATCTTTTATAAAAAGAAAGAGGGAAGGGGAGAGCTGATTTCCATCCGGCAGTCACTGCCCTGTCTTGTGCACCCAGTGTACTTCTCGGAGGAACGTTACGGGAGAACTCCCTGGCTGTCTGCAGCAGCTGGAGTGATGGAATGCCCAGTTGTGCTACCTCAGGGACAGCAGGTGGCCCCGGAGCAGGCAGGCAGGCCATCGTTTGCAGGCACCCTCGTTACAGCCACAGTCAAACCCCGGTGTCAGACAGGGCTGGTGCTCCTCACCAGCCCCACAAGCAGTGGTGGGAGCGCTGCCCACGGAGGGCGGGTGTGCAGGTGTACGCCTCCACATCACCCTTGTCACCCCTGCCACGGCGGGGGTCCCTGTGCCGTCTTGGGGTTGGTCAGTGTGAAGGGGACACAGCCGGGGTCCCCGTGGGGTGGGGCAGCGAGGGCTGGCCCGGGCTGGGTGTGTGTGCTCAGTGCCTGGTGGGCGGGCACTGTGTTCTCAGTGCAGACCTGGCCCAGCACCCCTGGGCCGAGCGTCCCTGGGCCCAGCGCCCCTGGGCTGCAGTGCTGACGTTCCCCGTTCCCTCCTTCCCCTCAGGCACATCTCGCTGACGCTGCCAGCACCCCTGGGCCCCGCACCCCTGGGCCAGCACCCCTGGGCCGAGCACCCCTGGGCCCCTCACCCCTGGGCCAGCACCCCTGGGCCCAGTGCCCCTGGGCTGCAGTGCTGACATTCCCCATTCCCTCCTTTCCCTCAGGCACATCTCGCTGACGCTGCCAGCACCCCTGGGCCCCTCACCCCTGGGCCCAGCGCCCCTGGGCTGCAGTGCTGACGTTCCCCGTTCCCTCCTTTCCCTCAGGCACATCTCGCTGACGCTGCCAGCACCCCTGGGCCGAGTGTCCCTGGGCCCAGCACCCCTGGGCCCAGCGCCCCTGGGCTGCAGTGCTGACGTTCCCCGTTCCCTCCTTTCCCTCAGGCACATCTCGCTGACGCTGCCAGCCAGCTTTCGGGGGAAGAGCCACAGCACCCGCCTGGACTTGGAGCACCAGCACTCCAACCTGTACGCCATCTCAGGTGAGCTGCCACGCTGCCCTGCTCTCTGCTTCCCTCACTACTGCTGGCCCACAACAGCTTTCCTTGGGGGTTTTTTAGTACTATTACACCTGAACAAATACTGTCATAGGCACGGTGCAATCACACTCAGCACAAGTTTCGCTCTGTTACGTTGTTTTTGCAAGAGGGAAAAGGTACTGGATTTAAACCTGACTCTGTCAAAGCCTAATGAAAGTCTAGTCCCTTCATCTGGCTGAAGGAGATTTTAGGACAGTTTGGAAATCCAGCAGTGGGTTCAGTGGGCTGTGCCGTTGAAACTGCTTGTGCATAATCAGGGAAGAGAAGATGGCAAAAATGTACCATTCACAGGTTCCTCCTATTAATAGTGAGTGACACTTGTAACATGGGAACATGGCATTAATTCATGTACCATAATCAAAGGGTTATTTAAAGGTAATCTCTCCCTGAAACTGCAGCTTCAGGTTCCTAAAGAGATAGAATGTAATAACTGCATAATCCTTGTCAGTCCTCGTTTTTCTTGTTACTCTCCTGCCCTAATACATTTGGAAATGTAAGGGAAGGTGTGTTCTGTGTTCACATGAGACAATTCTGCGTGAGGATGGGAAGCTGTGCTTTCTCTCCTGGGGAAAGCACCAAATGCACCAACTCTGTGTGGCTGTTAGTGGGACTGCTCTTGCTACAGGATGTGCTGGCCTCTGCTCGTGGTGCAGCCGGTGCCTGCTTCACAAAGAGCCTGAACGCTTCACCAGATCCTTACAGGCAAAGCACAAAACAAGGCCTTGCGGAACTGGACAGGGCATTTGTTCTTCATGTTTGCTTGAGCAAGTATTACATTCTCAAGTATATAACGCTTTATTTTTCCTGCAATTGCACATTCTCCTCCAGAAACACTGTTAGGAGTTGTGCGTGTGTTGTAATGGCTATTACAGCTGTGAGCTCTTTCCAAAGAAGGGCCTTGTCATATGGCACATCCTGTGCATTGACAGGATTTTCGTGCACAGCTCCTGACCACAGCTGCCTTGTCAGCAGCTGCACTGAGGTGCCGCCACAGTTCTCTTTGTGTGCTTAAACCTTGCCGAGGTGGATTAGCCCCCAGACGCTCTGGAAGCCATTCCCAAGTTTCCTGTTCCGTGGGTGTGGTGTGCAGCCAGTCTGGGCTATCTGCAGTGCTGCTGCAGTGCCATGGCAACAGGAGATTTAGGAGCAGGCTGCCAGCCGGGGCTGCTGCCAGGGCTGCGTGTGCTCCCCGTGCTGCGTGGGGCCAGCCGGGCCTCCTGCACACACAGCCTCTCTCTGCGTGTGGACAGGCCTGGGGCTCCCTCTCTTGGCTCCCAGCTCAGAACGGGGCTTCTTGGGGCTGCTGAGGGAAACAGAAGCCATTATGAGCAGTCTCTTCTGCTTTGGTGTGGCCTCAGTGTGCTGTGGGCACAGGAGGAGCTGCCTGGGGAGGGAGGGCTGTAACGGGGGTACAGTGAAGAGCTGCAGTGTGGTCTCTCTCTGCTCTCTGTAGACACTGCAGATTTTCTCAGTATTCAATGAAAAGAACACTTCCAGCTGTGGTTCAGCATGTTTGTGGAAGATTAAATGAATTTTGGCTGTCAGTCCTACTTTGTATCTCAAATGTATTTTGGCAGAAGGACTGTATCCTCACTGGAAGTGCCCATTACCCTTTGGGCTGTGTAATGTTGTTGTTTGCACAAAACTGGAGTCAAGGAAAAGATGGTCCTGAAAGCAGCAATGGCAGTTTTTAAGCAGTCTTTTGTCATAGCCAGTCTTGGCCGTGACACACTGGGTGGCCATGAAGTTAAGGAGACTGCTCTTGGCACATACTAATAAGTGGGTCCCTGGCAGGGTGCAGACAGGGAAGCACTGCCCAGAGCCTGTCACGAGCCAGGGCAGCGCAGCACTGGCACTGCTGGCATCATCCTCCTGCCTGGCAGCCTCCCTCATCCCATGCCATGCACCCGGACCAAAAGGCACAATTAGTTCTAAGCTGATGTGCAGAACATCTGTGGGTGCTGCTGGGAGCAGGATGCTGAGGAGCTGACAGGTTTAATGTGCGTGCTGGGGCAGGCAGCTGCTGGAAGAAGAATGCCTCGTTCCAGACAGACCTGTTGACAGACATGGCTCAGTATTTCACAGCACAGTCTTTCCTCATGGCCTTCAGTTTAATTAAGATGTTGTGACTACATACTGCCTTCATTTCAGACTTGAGCATCTTCTGCCAGCATATTGCTTTGGCTTATCAAGCCAAAGCACAAGCACAGTGAGGAAGAGGCAGCCCTCACAGGCAGGCACAGATAATAACATACAGGGAAAATTCCTCAATGAAGTGAAAAATTATTTATAATAATGGTACTCAAATAGAAGGGAAATAAGTCACTCTAAGGGTATATAAATTTTTATGATAGTGTATAAACAGCCATAGCCTGCCTTGTCTCCCATCTATTCCTGCAGAGAATGAGGGCAACATCTAGCATAAAGAAAAATACAATAAGAAAATGAAGAAATGAATGGGAAGAGCTGGAGGATTGATCACCCAGTGTATTTGTATATCCTGATGTAAAAGGTGCTGCTGACAGGTGGCCAGGTTTCTTCTGTATAAAACCATGTGTGTGCTGTCAGGGCAGTGTGAGCAGCCTTGTTTGGATTGATTAATGGCCTGCTTTCTTGATTAAACCTTCCGTCACTTACAAAACAAAAAGCCTGTGTTTCAGTGGCAGAGTGGGACATGTCAAAAAAATCTGTCTGCTTTACCTTTGTGCAGATGTTGGGCACAGACTGTAACATGTATTATTAAAATGAATGTGGCATTTACTGTGCATTATTTCTTTCCTGGGAGAAGGGACCTGTAAATTATATGCTAATAATAAGCTTTAACCCTTTGAGGAACCAAGAGATGTAGGGTAAATATTCTGCAGGCCTCACTAAATTGGATGGGCTCTAACATCACTGCAGCACTCTGAAGTTACCAAGCAGTGGGTTCCAGCCCTTGCTGCTGATGATCTGTGCATTCTGCTGAACAGAGTTGTCTTTTTTTCTGCCCTGAAATTTCCCTGTAGCCATCTTCAGTGTTATATTAGTGATAGATGTGTTTGGGGCAGCAGCAGACAAGTTTCTGTAATTTGACTCCAGGACTATCTCATCCCCTCTCTTGGCCTATTCTCAGATTAAGGATAGAAATTGTGTCCTATGGAGTCGGTCAGTCTGTACAGCCCCATCAGCATGTGTGCATAAAGCAATTAGAGCCTCTTTACACCAGTTTTGTGCAGGAAACAATTGTATGAACTTCCAGATCCTGCTGCAGCTGGCCGTGTGTAGCCTGAAACCCAACCACCTCAGTCATATGAACCTTTCCAAGGATATTTATTCTGGCAGAAATTTGGAAATAACAACATGATCAGTTACCCTTGGGGAGAACTGAGGCTCATCTTTTGAACACTTAAATATGGAAAGTGTGCTGAGAAAGCAGTACAACAAAAGCAGAACATACTTTGATATATGTTTGTTGGTAGTATTTTCAAATAACACTTGCCAGCTGTCAGCCCCAAATAGTCAAAACATTTGTGCTAGTACCTTAAGCAATGATGTTAGCTGGACATACTAACATGTCATCCATAAGTCTGGGCATCCATCCTCCAGTCATGTTAATCCATAGAAGTAAAACAGGATCCAGAAGCACAGCATCTCTAACCACTCAGAGCATTCTCATTCAGTTCAAGACCTTGGTGAGCTGCAGGTGAAGGTTTTCATTCCCTCTAAGAGGAGAAAAGCCGTGTCCTCTGGGCTGGGGCTTAGATGTCAGATCCCAAAAAACATAACACACTTTATCTTCCATAAAGCAAGGTCCGCGCTGTGAGCGAGACCGCAGCACGTGCTGTTTGTTTTGCTGAGGAGCAGTGGCTTCTCCAGCAGTCACTTGATGCTGGAGTGCCTTTGTGTGTATCTCTTACCTTAAAGGTACTGTTTTGTGGTCTTGAAACGCTCTAATTGATAGATACCAAGTGACTTGTGTGCAGTACTTCTCTGTGAGGAGCTGGGCTGAGCACCAGGGAAGGGAAGTGTGGCCGGCTGCCAGCACAGTGCTGGCTGCAGGGTGTGTGCCAGCGTGCCATCAACGACGAGCTTTCCCTCTGCAGCTCTCACAGGTGCCAGTTTCAACACAGCTCTGCCTTGTTTATTTTGGAGTCACACGCCAGCATTTATTACCTTAGGAGGGTAAATATTTACTTAAATGGGTATTTATTATATTTATATATAAATAGGTTTTTATGATAGTGAAATATTTATTGCCCTCTTTCAGACACTTTCTGTGAAAGGTCAGACCAAACTGTGGTCTGAGAGTTTGGAGAGGGAAACATTTGTGAGCAGAGGCTCCAGTCCAAATTCCACCTGCTGGGTGACCCCGGTGAGCATTCCCTGCAGGAAGCCCAGGGCAGAGCCCTGCTGGGGAGGGGCAGGGGGTCTCAGCCTGGGGCAGCCCAGCCGGGCCGGGGTGAGCTGAGCTGGGGGAGCTGAGCTGGGGGAGCTGAGCCAGGGGGAGCTGAGCCGGGCCGAGCTGAGCCGGGCCGAGCTGAGCCAGGGGGAGCTGAGCCGGGCCGAGCTGAGCCAGGGGGAGCTGAGCCGGGGCGAGCTGACCCGGGCAGGGCGAGCTGAGCCGGGTGAGCTGAGCCAGGGGGAGCTGAGCCGGGCCGAGCTGAGCCGGGCAGGGCGAGCTGAGCCGGGCCAAGCCGGGCGAGCTGAGCTGGGCGAGCTGAGCCGGGCCGAGCTGAGCCGGGGTCTGGCCGTGGCACCAGGTGGAGCAGAGGTGGTTTGTCTGCAGGGGATGGGCTGTTCCTACAGGCACTGCAGCGACATTTGGCGTTCACTCCACGCAGATTTTTAATCCAGCTCTCTGGAGGCAGCAGAGAGAGTGGAAACTGATGTTAATGATCTGGAAAAACATCAAAGGCAGTGGATTCCCGAGAAGGAAACCGGGTTGCTCTTCCCTCCTGGAAGCTGCGGCCCTTGGCAGGGGGCAGGTGTCGTCTGTCTGGGCAGTGGCGTGGGAAGCCTTTGCTTCACACGCTGCTCCTGAGACAACAGTTTGCTTCCTGATTCTTCCTATTCAGGGGGGGCTGACTTGGAAATGCCTCGGGGTGTGTAACCCCCCCTTTTTCTGTTTTTTCTTTGGTAGTGACAAATCTCTTTCAGAGGTCTTTCTGGATTCGGATTTTGTTATATTTCAGTGCCCATGTGTCAACTTCCTTCTTGTTGCAAAATGCCAGGTTATCTGGCCTCACGTGCCACTTCCTTAGTTGTCTGTTTCCGTTTAAAAGACACAGTAGCTCTCTTCTGTATATAGTAGGACAGGTGTTTTAATCAGAGGTTAATAATTTATTTTTACAAACTATTGTTTTGCTTCATTATTTTCATAGATAAATTATGCACTTGTCACAGTGTGTTTACTAAAACAGGTAGTTTTGGAAAAAAGGAGATTCTATGTTTTGGATCAGTGCACAAGGATTGCTTTTATCTTCATCTTCTAGCACCGTCCCTGGTGGTTCTGCAATTGCCTCTAATGTTCAAGGGTTTTGAGACCCCCAGGCTCGGAAGGGGAGCTCCTGTGCTGCATCTTACTGTTGGTCCCCATCCCTTCACTTACGCTCTTGGTGCTTCTTAAGAGTAGAAGCAGAACTAAATATATATTTTGTGACACTGAATTTTAATCAGGATGGTCCAAAATCCAGACAAGTTGTGACACAAGCTTTATTCTGCATTGAAACCTCTTTCCTGAAGCTGAGATTAAAGTCAGCCTGTTCTTTACCCTATTGCAATTTCCAGTCGTTGGACTAAGAGACCTGGATAATCTTCCAGCTATGAAAGGCTCTATTAATATCCAGCAGTTCAGTGAGGCTGGAGTCTCATTTAAAATGCTGCAGCTGCATATTTCAGAAAAGGAAGTGTGTTACTTAATTCTATACTAATGAGATTCAAAAAGTATGTTTCTTATGAAATGATCCCATCCGTGGTGTGCAGAGCCTTGGTGTGCTGTGTCAGCGTGCCCCATGTGTTACCCAGGCTGTGCTGGGGCAGCAACCCCAAGTGGGCATGGTGGAGCCACGAGTTCTCTCACAGGTGGCATTTTTAAGACAATTTTTTGATGAACCTGCTGTCACCCAAAGTGCCATTTGTTGTTTTCCTCCCCTCCTGTCATGTGCTGGTGGGGGAGGTGGAGGCCCTGGCTGGGTCCTGCCCTGCCCTTGGTGGCAGGCGGGCATGAGGGGTTCACCCGTGTTCCTCAGCTGACACGGCACCTTCCAGGGAGGCTGCTCAGTCTCTGCTGAGAGGATTATCCACCTGTAACCCTGGGCCACGAATTATGTGTGAGCAGGTGTACGGGCACAGCCTGGGGCACAGCCACACCCACCAGGGGGGATGGAGGGAAGGGTGATCCCTCAGGGCTGGCCTGGAGCCCCGGGACAGGGGAGCCCTCACCCCACAGCAGCACTGGGTGCAGGCCCCTGGCTGATGGAGGAGGATGAGTTTGTGGGACTGGTGCCATTCCCATGGAGCACAACCTTGGGGTGGCCTGCACTGTGTTTGTTTTGCTTTGCCAAGTGCCAGAGTTTAGTTTTTTTTAAATAGGGAGCCGCTCAGAGGTTTGGATATTTAAACAGTTATTAACCGAATGACAATTAACAGATTGCAGAGACAGATTTTCTTTTCAAAACCTCCAAAATTGAGTACAGTTTGCAAAACTATCACAGCATAGTAATGACAATGAGTTTTGATTTCCCGGAACTGATATTAGACTCCTTATTAAACTATGTGCATCTGCTTTTAATTTACTCCAAATAATTGGAAAATGCAATGAAGCTTTCCAATTAAAGCTTGGCTTTATGCTGTTTAATAATACCCCCCATAATATTATAGCTTATGAAGTGACAGGTGAGTTGGTGTATGAATAAAACATAAAGGCAGCAATAAGGGACAGAAAACCAGAGACAGTTGTTGGGGATTTTAAATGCTGGATGTAATTTGCATATATTAATCTCTTCTTTTCAGCCTTATCAGGCGTTCCTCAGTATTTGAAGTTAAAATAGCATTGACAGGCGGGAGTACGCTTAGTTTTTTCAAGGATTTATTACTTGTATAATTTCTGATCTTTAATAAGCAGATATGACTGATCCTCATAGTTCTATAGAAATCAGTTAATTGTTCCAGATGGCGTGTACTGATTATGCAAAATTACTTTTCACACCATTTTTTTTTTCTGATGGAGTTTGGAGTAAAATTAAATTTTTTATAGCCTTCTTATCATGCTGTTTTACAGTGGGTTTTGCACAGAAGTTGAATTTAATCTACTATATTACATTGACCGGCAGAGTTATTCTAATGTAGCATTCTGTGATTTGACAAAGAATAATAGAACACGTTGCTCATTGTGCATTTCTGTGCTGCTAATAAAAAGGAGTTGCAGTGCAGCAAACCAGGCTGTTATTTATGAAGAATGCTTAATTCGCACAGTTAAAAATGCAAAATTGTTACAATGAGATGTTCGCTCTTCTGGATAGAAGGCTTGGGCAGAATAAATGTAAATAGTCTTGTTGCTGCAGATTGCATCAAATAAAGCAGGAGCTGGTAAATGCCTGGTGTGGCTGGGTGGATGGGACTGGGAGGAGCAGCCATCCAGGCAGCACGCTGCAGCTCCGAGCAGGAGATGTCACTGGTGTTTTCCCTGATTATCCCCATCCAGATATCTCAATGGCATCATTTCATAATTGGAAACATTTGTAAAGGTTGTTGGGCTTCATTTATCTAATGAAAAGCTGTTTATACAAAATAACCCACACATAAAACCCTCTTGCTAATAAGTTTATTGCAGTTTGTTTTGGCAGCGACTCAGTTGTTTGGGGGAGATGTCCCATGGCCCGGCTGTCCTGGCTGTGCTGCAGCAGGGCCCAGGGTGGTGCCCATCCGTGGGCAGGGGCTGGTGCAGGGCAGAGCAGGCAGGACAGTGCCCTGGGCACTGCTGCTCTTCGTGCAGAAGTCCTGTCAGGGCCGGGGTAATCTTGGTAGGTCCCATCCCTCTCTGGGCCACAGGCATGCAGAGCAAGGGTCCTGCTTGGCCTGGGGCTGGCACCCGCCCTGGGGGCTGCACTGCTGCCACGCCCAAGGCATCCTACTGATGCTTGGAAAGCAGAACAGCAAATGTTCCAAAATGACCTTATGGTTAATGGATAGGTGGGGGCACCATAAATGGACTTTTATGAAAAATGCACATTTTTAACTCAGCCGTTAGAAAGCTCAGTACTTCTCCCATGTCCTCTTGAACTAGAAAATTGTTTTGTGTATACTTTTGTATGTACATATTGATATGAATATATGATATATATGGAGACAACTAATGGCATAAATCAGAAATTATTAGAAAATATTTGTTCTAATGAAGTAATAATTTGGTGGTAATGTATTTCATCAGTGTAGCTTAAGGTTAAATTAAGTGGACAGACTTTATATGGATTCTCTAATTTTAATCTTCAAAATGGTATCTAATGTCTCATTAAGACTTTCATATAATGTATCTTAAGTACAGTCATTAAATATAGTTTAGGGAGATGTATGTTCAGATATTGCTTAAAGATGTTTTAATAGGCCCATTTACTCTGATGATATTAATGAGCTCTTAACACATATTAAGCCTCTAAAACTAGTGGTGTCTCCTTGCAATGATCAAATCAGCACAGGAATTGTGGAGGAATTGGATGCTCCAACAAAGCCAGTTTTCCAGAGACTCGCCAGGGCCCAGCTCCATCCCTTTAGCTGTGTCAGCACGGGGGGGTGTCCCTGCCCCTGGGGGGGGGTCCCTGCCCCTGGGACAGTGTCCCCGCTCCTGGGATGGTGTCCCTGCCCCTGGGGTGGTGTCCCTGCCCCTGGGACAGTGTCCCTGCCCCTGGGGCGGTGTCCCTGCTCCTGGGGCGGTGTCCTGCCTCTGGGACAGTGTCCCTGCTCCTGGGACAGTGTCCTGCCCCTGGGACAATGTCCCCACTCCTGGGGTGGTGTCCTTGCCCCTGGGGCGGTGTCCCCGCTCCTGGGGCGGTGTCCCTGCTCCTGGGGTGGTGTCCCTGCTTCTGGCACGTGCCTCAAGCGTGGGGGTGGCTTTGTGCAGGGGTGGCTTTGCAGGGTGGCATTGCAGGGTGGCTTTGTGCAGGGGTGTCTTTGCAGGGTGGCTTTGCAGGGTGGCTTTGTGCCAGGGGTGGCTTTGCAGGGTGGCTTTGCAGGGGCTTTGTGTTGGTGGCTGCTGCGTCGTCACATCCACCCTGCAGAGCTGCGTGTTGGGAACTGGCCAGGCCCGTCTCAGGGTCTGTAACACGTTAAGCACATTTGACTGCATATCTGTTAAAATAAACAAATCAGATAGGTTAAGGGAAGAGCCAAATATTGGCCTGTGTTTAGATAAATTCTGCTTTTTGATCTTCTAAAGTGAAGATGCAAGGGTTGTAATTAAGATAATAAAAACTGCTCATTCTCTGTTGTCACTTCAATTCCAACTCAGAAAGTTATTGCAAAGAAAATTCTCTGGTTTCATCACTCAGCTCTTCTTAACAAATCCTTCTGAGTTCAGAGACTTTTATAATTACTAAATTGGTTTGTTAGAGGGAGATAATAGCAAATTTCTTCTTTTCATAATTGGACATTTCTTCCCTGTAGGCTAATGCAGGCGCAGCACTCACATCCACAATGAGCTGTGCTTTTGAAAAACCGTAACTGGCTAATAAGTGCCATGGTGTCATCGGAGAGTAATGGTGTGCTGATTAGCATAATTAATGACAAATGGTGGTGCAGAGTGGGTGGATTGGTTTAGCAGATGATGGATGTGCTGCGCCAAGGCCGGGCCCTGCCGCGGTGGCGTGGCAGGCTGGCGGTGCTGCCGCTGGCACCTGCCACCACTGCCCGCCACACCGGGGCCCGCTGGCACCAGCCACGTGCTGGGGTGGCTCCGGGGGCTCCCACACCTGGCTGGGTGACACAGGGTGTCCCTGGGTGGGGCTGTGGCCGGTCCCCACTGTGCTGGGGCAGGGAGCTCTGCAGTGGCAGCACCAGCGGAAGGGAGCCGGGGGCTTCTGTGGGCCAGAGCAGTGCTCGTCCTCAGAGGGCTGGAGGGCCAGGCCAGGCACTGGCCGTGCTACGAGACGGGCACATTAATCTGTGGTTTGATTAATCAGGGCTAATTTACATTCACAAATGAGACTGATAAAAATGGAGTTACCTTTTCACCTTTAGGGGGGAGGAGGGATTATTTCTAGGTTGTCTCTTTTTTAAGTGATAAGCAACTCTTTTACCAATAAGGATGAAAATACTTAATTTGCATTAGCAAAAGAAGCTAATTATTATATAGTTAATTAGCATCTGGAAATGGGGATTATCTTAATTACAAAGCACAGTTTCCTTAATAGCAACAAAACTATAAGTTTGATGTGTGTGGAGATTGGTGACTATTATTATGTAATTACTGATCATATTAATGGTGCAGCGTATTTAGATATCATTTCCATATGCAAATGAAATTTACCTGATAGAAATATGTAGCTCCTGTAATGATTTTGAGCACTTAAAAATTAAATCCCGTTAGAGGATCTGGATCCTGCGTGGCACAGTGGATCTCCTCCTGCAGAAGAGCTGTGGGCTGGGCAGGGCCGTGGCACTGTGCCTGGCTGGTGGCAGGAGGAGGGCACCTCCCCTGCCTTTCAGCTCCCCAGGCCACAGTGTCAGGGACCTGCCCTGCAGCCGGGCAGCGCTGCGTGCCTGTGCCCTGTGCCATCCTCTGCAGCACTGAAGGCCTTAGCTTGGGTCTGTGTCGAGGCTCCTCTGGCTGGGTGAGTGCTCCATGGCATGGTGGGAGCGTGTTCTGTGCAGCAGTGAGCTCCAGGGCAGAAGATGGGATCCCCACATCCTTCCTAGCCGTGCTCCTGATGAGTTTCTTTCCACTAACATGCAGGCAAGCTTACAGAATGGAGAGCATGGTGTGTCAGGGCAGCTGGTCTAGCTTCTTTCTCCTGCTTTTATTGGAAACACAAAGCTGCTGTGTGTTAAAAATAACTTGAGTCCCTTAAACCAAAACCACGTAGAGAGAGGACCGTGTGCCGTTGTCTCCCCTGGGAGTCCTGTGGGACAGATGTTGGTCACTCAGTGCTCTGCTGGAGGGTGTGGGGTGCTGCTGGGCAGGATCACAGCATCATTGCAAGTGGGAGCATCTGCCCCTGGCCAGTAACCTGGCTGCAGTCCAGACAGTCTGGGGAGCCCAGGGCTGTCACGGTGGCAGCAAATCTCACCTCACGCCATAGGTGGCTCAGCTAAGGAAAAAGCTTCCGGGGCCAGACACTGTAACAATATGCAGTGTGTGGATTTAATACCCCCTGCTCCTACCCTGAAGCACTGGAAACTGTGTGGATGTTTCTCTCATCAAGCAGCAGGAATTTACAGCTGCCGGCCAGGGAACACTGCAGCCATTGTGGGGCTGCCCAAGATGCTTTTTGCAACTGCTGCTGCAGCCTGCACTGCCTGGCCGCCGTGGCAGACAGACATTACATGTTTAATGACTTCCAAGGAGTCTGTCATTACAGCCAGAGCTGAATGGAAAAGTGTCTGGGTTTCTCTTCAGCACACAGCCGTGAGTGGATGCTGGAGGAGTACCTGCCTCTGCCTTTGCCTCTGCCTCTGCCTCTGCCTCTGCCTTTGCCTTTGCCTTCACCTCCCCATCACTAAGCTGGGGAGTCTGGCCCTGTCCGGGCTCTGCCTCAGCCCCATGCGAGTGCCCTGGTTTGTATCTGCTCTGCTCTAATTAATTAAGGCTTGTGGCTTGGAAACAGCACATGCTAAGGTGTGATCTTTGAAGTTTAGTGTGGTGCAGAGACTTCAAAGGGGACATTTTATTAAAAAATAATAAAATCAAGAGCTCCTAAACACTTGCAATTTGAAGAGCTTGTTTGAAGTCTCTCCATATTCTCTGGTGCTGATGGAGTCCCAGTGCTGAGGTGCTCCTTAGGCGTCACCGTGCAGTACTTAACCTTCACTTTATTTAAAAAAGAAAATAATCAAATCCAGGGGTATTTTTTCAAGTGTTTCCATGGCTTGATCTTAGCAGTAAAGAACTAATTGTGCCATGTCATGAGCTATGCAGGAAACGGAGAAAATCAAGGCTGACAATCAAATTAGCAAAAATGAAAATTTAGTCCAGGTCTGTTTTTTTAATCAAAGTCACTTCAAGACGAACAGGAAAGCTGTAAACCTTTCCCACACAGAGGTTCCTTCCCCAGCCCAGGAGGCCCCTGCTGTCACACTCACTGCACCAGGCATTGGGTGATTTGGTGCTGCTGCCATCCTGCTGCCTGGGCAGGCCTGGGCACAGGGCTGGGCATTGCCAGCTGGCTGTGCTCCTGCTGCCTGGCTGCCCCACGACAGCCCTGGGGAGAGCTGCTGCTGCCCAGGAGCCACAGGACCTGCAGCACAGCTGCCCCCAGAGCCACGTGAGGTGCTCTGGGCCCTCATGAGCTTGGGCTCGTGCCTTGGGCAAGGAGAGCTGAGCCCTGCACCCCTGCCTGTGCCCCTGCCTGCACCTCTGTACTTCTTTGTATGACACAAAGAGGTTGTATGCATGTTGGGGTTGGTGTCTGCAGCTGGGGAACACAGCTGGAGCAGCTGCAGGTTCCCTGTTGCAGCCGGCTTGGCAGGAGCTCTCAGGAAAGGCTGCATTTGGTTTTGGCCCTGAGGTTTTGCCATCAGTGATGTGGTGTGGTTCCATCTGGGCCAGCACACACACATTTACTGTTCAGGTTGCTGTTTAAATCTCTGTGTATAGAAATACAGGAGGAGGAAGCTTACCATCGTGGAGAGCTGGTTTGATTTATAAAGCTCACACCCTGCTCTGGATGCATTGCAAACCATTTTAAAACATCTTTTCATACTTCTGAATGGTTTCCCTGCACTAAGGGCACAGTGTGCCTGGTTTGTGCGGGTGTCCTGTGCTACCCTCCCTGCACAGGTGCAGAGGAAGCTCAGGAGTGCAGAGCTGATGCCAGCTCAGCTCGTGCCCACATCCCAGTGTGGTGGGAGGCAGAGGGGCACGGTGGGAGCCAGGGCTGTGTGCCCTTGCCCTGTGCAGGGGTTTGCTGCTGCTGGGGAGAGCAGTCCCTTGTCCTGGCCAGGCTGGGGCACCGAGGGCTCGTGGCTTTGCTGCTTCAGTGGAGTGGTGTCCAGAGCTGCCGTGAGCTGGGCCCACCCGGCTCAGGGGCTCCTCGGGTGGGCACTGCAGCTGGCCACACCACACAGGGGCTCCTGTGTCCTGCAGCCTGACCATGGCTCCCCTCCAAGCGCTGCTGTGCCTGAGCTCTGTGCCAGCCCCTGGTTCTCAGTCTGCTTTCAGATTCCTTTGGTGCCATTTAAAATCAGGTTTTCTCTAAGCAGGGGAGCTCTGCTGGTTTTATGGTGTTGCTGTGGGCTGGTTTATGAGATATTCTTCTTGATAAAGGATGAACACTGTTAGCATTCAGGTCTGGGGAGAATGGGAACAGCTCTGCAGCATTGGAGAAAGCCCTTTCTAAAATCTAAGGTCATTTAAATTTTAAAGGTGGCAGTAGGGCACTCAGTGTTGGGTTTTGTTGTTGGATTAACAGTTCTTCATTTTCAGTTATGCAGGAAAATGTTTTGCAAGGGATTTATTTATTTATTTAAATATTTTTAATATCACTAATTGAAAATTCAAGCGTAAAAGGCTATGCAAAAACAGCAATAAAGAAATCCAAAGCTATAAAAGCTTATGGTGAGAAGTTAATGCAGAAACAGCTGTTATTTCCGTGGGAGTTAAGGTGTATGAACTCCTGAGTGGCTGTGTGTCCCCACAACCATGGTGTGAGGAATTAGCGCTCACTGCAGTGTGCAGACGGAGCCCGCCGGGCTCCCAGGCAGCCATTCATCTGTACCCAGGAGTTAAATATGACAATGTTAGCATTTTTCATTTCCCTGACGTTACCATTAATAAAGCAATGATCCAAAAGAAGCTTTGCTGAGTCTGTTCTTTATGCTTCCATCACTCACAACTAGATAATTTCACACAGGATCGTTTTTAAATTAAATGACGATAAAAGCGCTCTGCTGTCCTGTGCTCACTAGTTCATAGAAGTCTATCAAGTCATTAATGTGTCATGACAAACTGTGAGTTGGATACAAGAGTAATTAATTATTTGCATAAATAACAGGTTGAACTTGGTGCTTTCAGCCGCAATGACACATCGTGGACATCCTGGAACCTCTGGCAGAGGTCACGGGAGGGTGAAGGCTGAGCTGGCACATGGGTGATCCCCTCTCACATGCTTCTAGCAGACAGCAGCTTTGAAGCTTTTGTGTTTCCAAGTTCTTCACTGATGGTTGCTTCAAGAGAGCATCTGATCTTTGGAGCTTTAGCGAACAATTATACAGATTTTCATAATCACCATTAATCACCACATATTTTTCAAGATAATTACAGCAACTATTATTTAGATTTCTCTTTTATGTGCACATTGTAGAAAAGAACAAGTGCTTATTACGCTGGGTAGTGTAGAGAACTACCGTCTGAAGTTCTTTGTCATCCAGAAACTCATTATGTTAGCTGATGCTGCCTGTGAAAGTTCGTCAGCATGTTTAAATTAGGGTAGCATTGGCAGGTCTGATTATTTAAATCTGGTAGCTTGGCTAAAAATATAGTTATTCAAGAAAGATGAATTACTAATTTGACAACTGAGATTTAGTTGGAGTCTGCAGCACAGAAGGCAGCATCTCTCGTGTGCTTAGAGAAGGGTGACAATACTTTTACAGATTAAAGAGAGGATTTCCAAGCGAGCTAGCAAGTTGAATTATAGAGCATGCTTTGGTGCACTGGAGCCTGAGAGCAAGTCTTGGTCAATTCCAGTGAGGAAGTGGCCACCAGGTAGAAGCTGGTGGTTCCCGTGGTCCTGCACCGAGGAAGGGGCGTCTGCCACCCCTCACCAAGGCACCCGCCCCCCCCTGCCTGTGCCAGGGGTTCCTGGCCACCCCTCACCAAGGCTCCCATCCCCTTCTGCCTGTGCCCGGGGTTCATGGCCACCCCTCACCACGGCACCCATCCCCTTCTGCCTGTGCCCGGGGTTCATGGCCACCCCTCACCACGGCACCCATCCCCTTCTGCCTGTGCCAGGGGTTCATGGCAACACCGGCCTTTGGGGCTGGCTGGCTCCTCTCCACTCTTTTAACTAATTGCAGTGCCTGAGTTAGTTAGCTGTGACCCTCAGGAAGGAGCTGATCCCTGGAGGCAACAAACAGCCATTGGAAACAGTTTTCCTTCTGAAATCCGAATTTGTTTTATCCCGTGTTGAGGGAGACGAGCACAGGTGCCTCCCTGCCCTGTTGCAGGTGCTGTGGATGTAGTGGCACGGGGAGAAGCTGCTGCCTGCTGTGCTGAGCCCCTGGCACAGGGCCTGAAAGGCACCTGTCCTTCTGGCTGGGAGGCTCTGAGGGGCAAGAGCAGCTTTGCCTGCCTGTGCAAGGAGGCTCTGGTCTGCAAGGTGCAAACATTTTACAGGTCTTTAGAAATATTTAAAGTCCCAGCCTTTAAAGAAGTTGGAGCCTGTGTGGGTCAATGCCTGAGCTGCTCCTATGACAATATGAGTAATGCTATAAAACTGGGACCTTGCCCACCATTTTGATTTGAATCAGCATGCATACCTTTGGCAAGAACTGTGCTCTCCCATTCACCAGAACCAGTTCCTTTATCCCCTGGTGTTACTGTCTGCTGGTCTCAGACTGACATGGAGGAACCTGGTATAGCTTTTGGCCACACTAAAACAGGAGCTGCAGCTCAGGGCCAGGGCCTGGTCTGTGAGTGTGACACTGCCCATGGAGGTGGTGACACGGGGCAGGATCTCAGCACAGCAGTCATCTTCAGAGCCTGCCAGGAATGCTTTAAAGGCAAGAAGAGAAAAAAAAAAAGGAAAAGGGAGAAATCAGATGCTGCTGCTGATGTTTATTTACAGAACATCAGAACAAGGGACATGGAATTAAAATGCCCTCCTAGACTTCTGGTTTCATTTAACTTTATTATTAAATGGGCTGCTACTGTGAACAGCAGTTGTGTGCTGCCTCAGTGTGTGGCAGGAGCACCGGTCCCCATGCCCAGTCCCTCGTGCTGGACACCCCAGTGCTGGACAACTGCTCAGGCTCCTGCAGAGCCATGGCAGCTCGTTCCTGCTGGTGCTGGAGTTGCCTGGCCCTGGAGATCACTACAAGTCTCCATGAGCTTCTGTGGGAGTAGGGGGCCTCACCCTTGAAGTCCTTGTGAATGTGAAAAAGCCCATCTTGGGCAGCAGCAGCTGTGGGTGTCTGTCCTGTGAGCAGGGCACCCCGCAGGTGAGATGGGGGGCACAGGAGGGTCCTTCCCCCAGAGCATCTGCTTTGCTCAGCCCGGGAGCAGACACAAGGGGGGAGCACTGCTGCCCATGCGTCTCCTCTTGGGGGTCCCCTGCCTGCCTGCAGCCCTTGGGTGGCCAAAGGGCTCGTGCAGCCTGGCCGAGCCGCGGGGTGAAGGGTGAGGGCTGCTGCCCTGCTGGTCCTGGGGCAGGCAGGGGCAGTGGCCGCCCAGGGCTTCCTTCCTGTGAACTTCCCAGAACTGCTGGCATTGACACCCTCGTGGCAGCGGTGCCTGGCTGTGAGAGGAGACGCTGAATGAGCACCTTGTTTCCTGCTCTCTGCCTTTAATGCATTTTAGCAGCAGGCTGGTGACGGGCCTGACACGGCAGCTCCGCACGCCTGGGGAGTGCAGCGTTAATAACACACTTCCATGCATCATGCCGTTCTTAAGCATGATCGTTATGATAAAGGGCATATACTTAATTACAGGCCTGCTTAATTACAGCTCTGTTGAAGCTCGTTTGTTTAGGAGAGTGCTAATTGCGCTGCGGAGCCTTTGGCTCACCCTGCTTTTATCTGCTGCTTTCTCTGTGTTCTGGGCTCCGGGTGGGCTGGGGCGCGTGGCCCGGGCAGGGGGGGCTCTGGGCACGCACACTCGGCCCAGCTCGGCCTTGGGATTACTTTACAAAAGCTGCCGTGTGGCTGATCAAAGAGGGCTTCTGTCGGATAACAAGTGCAGATGGTCTTTCAGGTTTAAAACTTCCTGCATTTGGTGATGCTGCTTTTCATCTGTTTCCTTTTGTTTCCCTTTGCGCTGTGGCTGCCACGCAGCACCCTTGATAACAAAATTACTCCCGTGGAGGCGGTTTTCAAATCCAAAATAGACAAAGCAAATGGAAAAGGCTGAGTATTCTTAAATGACCCTTGTTAAATCACTAACGTGGTAACTCAGTGGTGCTGTAGAAGTTAGAAACAGCAGACAGAGGAGCACTGGGTTTGTGGGCTCTGATGCTTTCTGAAAGAAAGCCCTATTTGAGGATCACTGGAGGGCCTCTCAGCGCTTAAATTTGCGCTAAATTGAAGTTCTTATTTCTTTGAGTTGAAATACAAAGGCTTCAGACGTTAAAGGTGTAAGTGCAGTGAAGGGGGTGTGTCTGGGGTGTGCCCTGCCTTAGAAACATGTCCTTTTCCATCTTGTGTGCAAATTGCTGAGTTACATGTTTTAAAAATAAGTGTCTCCCTTGTACTACCACATCTTGTGGGAGGCTTCACGTGGTGATAGCGAGGCACAAACGCTGAACATCGTTGCACTGGGGTGAATGTACAAGGTGGTATAAAGGCAAACAGTGCTGAGTACCATTAAGGTCATGCTTCAGAAAAAGTTGTGCCGTGTGGTGTCGTGTCCTCATGTCTGTCTTCATATTCCACTGGCTTACATCCTCCAGAGGTGGTTTGCAAGTGTTTGAGCTCCACTGCTCACTGTTGAGTTTACACTGGCAACAGCCAGGCCAGGGAGGCTGCTTGGCCCCGGGTGTTTGTCATCATCCTGCCCAGGTGGTGGCAACTCACTGCCTGGTACAGGGGGTGGTGGTCACTGCTTTGGGGGCTGCAGGTGCCCTGAACCAGCTGTTCCGTACTCTCTTGCTCAGACACCACCGAGTGTGCTGAACTGGTTTGGTGAGGAGGTGGTAAATACAAGTGTGTCCTCCTTCCAGTTTCAAATACTGACCTGCTTTGCCAGCTGCACGAAATTGGAAAATGCAAAATTGAGGCCATGAAATTGTATATGGATAGAGCAAGGAGAATTCATTGAATTCCTGGTTTGGTGGGGATGGACCCAGCTGGGTCTTAAATGAAAGAAACCACTGGCAGTTTAGAGGGAGGAAAAGGCTGGCAGTAATGTTTGGGAGCAATCAGTCATGTGTCAATGCTGTGAATACTTGATGTGTCACTGGGAATGTGTGAAGTTGCATGTCAGAAGCCAGCTGGAAATGTCACATGTGATGTCTTGTCCCTTTCAGCAATGGATGGAGTGCCTTTTATGATTTCGGAGAAGTTTGCCTGTGCTCCTGAAGGGGTGAGTTGCCTTTGTTGTTCTCTGAGTGTCTGAAATTCATCGTTTCATGGAGACCAATCACAAAACATCAAGACAAATTACCTGCTTCTGGGAGCTGTTCTGTTGTGGGGCCAAATACATACCCAGTGCCTGAGATGGGCAGAGGTTGCTTGTCACAATAGCTGCCCATTAGGTGGGAAAGGCTTTTGCCAGATTGCTTCTAAAACTGAATTGTCCTGGGATTTCAAGGTTTATTACCATCAAAAATAGGAATGGCAATGGGACTCCCTGGTGCTGAACGCATTTCTAATTTCTTAGCATAGATTGTAAAGAAAGCTGCTGATGTGGAGTTCTCCTGGATGTACCTGCTGTGAGGATGGCATAGTGCCAACAGCTTTACTACTTCCTGTTGTCACTCCAGAAGTTGAGGGCAGTGGTAGTGCCACAGTGCACTCCAGTGCCACCAGCTGCCACCAGGGTCCTGCCTGGCTGCGGAGAGCTGGGAGGGCACTGGGTGGTGCCTGCCCCACGCTGGGCACTGCAGGGCCACGCTGGGCACTGCAGAGCCACGCTGGCAGAGCGTGCTGCCAACAGCACGGGCAGGGCACGTCTGCTTCCCACCAACAGAAACACTGCACTGGTTCAGAATGACCTCTGGGTGTCACTGGGCCAGTGCTTGTTAAAGTTGATAATCCTGAGCTCAAAGATTCAGCATCCCACTACCAGTTCCTGAATCCATCTGATCCTAAAGCAACATCTTTTTAAAAATCAATTTACAGGAAGCTGTTAAGAGCAAACACTGAGCCATCAGCTGCATCTGATTTTTCAGTAGTGCTCCAGCTTTGTGCTTTCTTCTTCCTGCTGACAGGGATTTTTCACATCCCTTGCTTTCCAAGAGGGTTGTTTATGGGCGTTATTCCCAGAAAGCTGAAGTCCCTGCTGTGAGGACAAATGCAGAGATTAGGTGGTGCTAATCCTCCCCGCGGATCCTTTAGACACCATTGCCACCATATGGTCAGTGTGCTCAGGGCTCCCCGCAGCTGGGGCTGCTCACACCTCGTGCTGTGGCCACAGAATTCCAGGCGGTGTTGCAGACTGGTCCTGCCCTGGGGAGGTGGCAGATCCCCCTGAGCAGAGCAGCACGCAGGTGAGTGGCAGCTGTGGTGCTGAGGGAGAGCAGTGTTGAAGCTGGCAGCCCCAGCCCACCCTCTGCTGTTTCACTCTCCTACTGGAATGAGGAACAGGATCATGTCTGTGTTTACAGATGGTGCTTCTAAATCTCTGGTGATAGAGTGTTTGCTGACTTTAAACAGCACAAAGCAACAAACAAACAAACACACACCCCCCTCCGTGACCCTGAATTTGACATTTTTGTTGCTTTCTTGCCAGATGCAGCCGGTTGATCTCTTGGGTATCACAATCAAAACCCTTGCAGAAATTGAAAAGGAGGTAAGTAGCCAGCCACACAAATCATGAGGGCTGTGTTCACTGCTTTTTAAGAACGCTTCTCTTATGGAAAATACTTTTCTTGTCTCTCCCAAGTCACAGAGGATGGATAAAGTCAAGCAGTTAGCCCAGGGTCAGGGATGTCCTCTGATCCATGATGAGTGAAGACACTTCAGGGGGTGAATTTAATGGCAAAGCGTGGGGCCTTCTGCTGATTGCCAGATGTCTGTCTGGGTCAGCCTTTCTTTCTCATGTGTTAACAATACATGATACACCCTTAGGTGCCTCTTGCATGTCAGGGAGGCAAATGGACTGGACTCAGCAATGTCAGGTAAACACTTTAATGAGTTTGTGGTTTGCTGATGCTGGGAAGTTGTTGCTGGGAGAACTGGGCTGCACTTCAGGAGGAGTGAGTGTTTGAGGAGCAGGGAGGAGGCAGCCAGCAGTCCGAGGGCAGTTCAGAGGGAGCGTTGGCACATGACGTGTGTGGCACGGTGCCAAGGAGCTGTCTGCTCTGCAAAGGTCACTTCACATCCAAAGTCTCAGACTAGGAAGAAACTTGTCTCAGCAGCACATGCTTCTTCAGGCACCACTGGTCACAAAGGCCTCCTCCTATGCCATCTAGCTGGGTTCAAGGGAGAGTAAGATGACATCACAAAGCTGCCAGATTCCTCAAGGCTTCTCCAATCTGTTATTCTAGTTGAGTCCAGTTGCCTGAATCCACCCTCTTCTGCCTGAAAGTTTTGTCTGAGTACAAGAAGATGGTCAGGCCCAGTTGCCAGGGCTTTTGCAGGCAGCCCATGGGACTGCAGTGGCCACAGTAGTGGATCTGAAGATGCTGCCTGACAGGGGCAATGGCTGAGAGAGGCACCCAGTGCCTCAGGCACTGCAGTCTGCCACGTGCACACATGCCATGTCTCTGTTTGCGACTGCCTGTGTCTGTCAGGGGGGACCCTGGGAGCAGGGGGTGCCTAGGGCTGGCAGCCCTTCCATGTGCCTGTCTGCTTTCCCACTCCTGCCCTGAGCTGGCCGGGGAGCAGATGGTCGCTTTGGCCAAAGGGGAATCCATGTGGTGCTGAATTTGCTTCAGCATCATCTCTGTGTGTTGCCTGGTGTGGGAGAGGTCTGGCATCTCGGGGGGTGCCTGGAGGGGGGTGGGCTGCACAGCCCTGCTTGTGCCCCTGCAGGCCTGGGGAGTGTGGGGACACCAGCACTGGAATCATGAGTGTGGGCCAGGGAGGAAAGGCCAGTACCTGCCTGCTCTCCCACAGCTCCTGCTCTGTGCATTCCAGCGTAATGAAAAGTATGATTATGCAGCCCATATTCCTTGATGAAGCATCTTGTCTGCACATAGAGAGCTACACATATAAATATTGTGAATTTCGGCATGCCTTTATTTCCCTTGCAAGCAATAGCACCATTACAGCAAATCTTCTGGATATCCAAAGCAGCCAGAACATTCTCCCTGGAGCAAGATGCCTTGCAAAAAATACTCCCAAAGAATTCCAAGAATTACTGTTCTCTGTCACCACATTTGTAGATGTATGCACCCATCCTCCAAGCTGCAGGCAGCTGAATTTCAGGACTCTGTCCTGTCAGGAAAAAGATGGAAATAGGTGCAGATCCTGGACTGCCCCTGAAGTGCTCTCATTGCCCCAGGATAGCATAGCTGTGCCCCAGGCAGTGCACAGAGAGCTGGGCCATGAAGAGGTGGTGAAGTGCAGGTGTAAGCGGCACGTGCCGTCACTTCTTGGCTGATTTGGTGGATGTGGGACAGAGAGGAGAGTGTAGGATGGACAGTGCTGCTGCCAGGTCTCCCAGCAGGGCTCGAGGGGCTTGTCCTTGCTACCCCTGCCTGTCCTGGGTAGGGTGGAGCCACTGAGCGGGCACCTGGGCAGGTGCAGGTGATGGCAAAGGTGGTGGCACCGTCACTGCTCACAGCTCTGTGGTGGGTGCTTTGGCAGCAAGGGCAGTGGTCTGGCTGCTGGCAGGGTGCACCCTGTCTGCATTTGTGCTTGGCGTGGTGTAAAAAGTCTGGAGAGAGTCTAATTAGTAAAGGGAGCATCCAATATTGATCACTCCTTTTAAACTGATAAGGAAGGCAGTTCATTTAACCACTGAATGGCTGCAAGTTTTCATGGGCTACTCTGCAAATATATTTAATGAAGAAGTTGTAAATCTAGAAGAGCTTAAAATTTTAATTTTACACAGAAATATTTTTCCTTGTTTGCATGTTTGTAGTCAATTCTCCTGAGTGCAGTCACATGAAATGTTCTTTAAATGAACATATTTGCTAACTGGCATGATTTCAGATTTTAAAACATTGGTTCCAGCAATTAGGAGTTTCCTCAGTTCCCCAATGACTGGAGAGATTCGTCTTGATTATAATTGCTCTTAGCCACGCATATCTAATTTGTGTCTTTTTAAGTGTTAATTAGTAAACAGTTTGAGCTGACATCTTTATGCGTTTGGGTGTTGAAAAATGAGGCCTATTGCATGCTGGCGGCTGCGGCATCGCGACAGGGAGGTGTGGCCGTGGGGAGTAAAGGCCCGGCATGGCCTGGGTACAGGCTCTGGTACAGCCCCGGGACAGCCCCCGGTACATCCCCCGGTACATCCCCCGGTACATCCCGGGTACAGCCCCGGTACAGCACCGGTACAGCCCCGGGACAGCCCCGAGACAGCCCCGGGACAGCCCCCGGTACAGCCCCGGTACAGCCCCCGGTACATCCCGGGTACAGCCCCCGTACATCCCCCGGTACATCCCCCAGTACAGCCCCCGGTACAGCCCCGGTACAGCCCCCGGTACATCCCCCGGTATAGCACCGGTACAGCCCCGGTACATCCCGGGTACAGCCCCCGGTACATCCCGGGTACACCCCCGGTACAGCCCCGGTACATCCCCGGTACATCCCGGGTACACCCCCGGTACATCCCCGGTACATCCCGGGATTCCCCATTCCCGCCCGGCCCGGCCCGCCACGAAGCCGCGGCGCCCCCTGCCGGCCCCTCGGCGCCTCGCCGGGGCCGTGCTGGCCCGGGCCGGGGCAGGGCCGAGCCGGGGCCGTGCTGGCCCGGGCCGGGGCGGGGCTGAGCCGGGGCCGGGCCGGGCTGGGCCGGGGCTCGCCCTGTGTGCTTCCGAGCCGGCACCAGAGGGAGGTCGGCGTTGCGGGAAGTGGCGCAGCCCTGGCACAGCTGGCACGGCCCTGCACAGCTGGCACGGCCCGGCGCAGCTGGCACGGCCCGGAACAGCTGGCACGGCCCGGCGCAGCTGGCACGGCCCGGAACAGCTGGCAGGGCCCGGAACAGCTGGCACAGCCGTTTGCCAGGCGCCAGCAGGGCTGGTGGCTGCCCGGCCGCCTCGCTGGCAGTGCCCCAGTCCGGCTGTCAGGAGCGCACAGGGGGAGGTGTTTGTGACATGGAGAGCCACAAATGCGACACGGGGAGATGCATGGGAGGAGAGGCCGTGTGCGGGGCCATTGCAGTGCGTGTGCCAGGATCGTGGGCAGCTCCTGCCCCAGGAGCCCCAACATTTGGTGTTGCTTTGGCCACCCAGTTGCCACGGGAAAGCCAGCGCTGCCCCGGCCTCTGCAGAGTGGCCGCGGGCCGCGGGTGCGGCTCACAGCATGCCACGAGATGGCACTGCTACAGTGCACGCCAGGCTGCGGGGATGTCCCCTATCTGCAGTGACATCGTGGGGGCACAGGGATGTGTATACAGGGATTTTCACCCTCTTGCCAGCCAAAAATGTTAATTCTGATCGTAGTGGCTTGTGTAAACCTGCAAGAAGGAATGTTTCCGACTAGCTGATTTATGGGCAGGATGAGTGTGGTCACGTTTGTGTTAATGCTGGGTTTTTGGGGAGGGGACGAACCCCACCTGGGGAGGTCACTGATGTGGCGTTACGTGGCAGCAGCAGGTTCACCTGGCATGGCCCTGCCTGGGCCAGCTGTTGTCAGGCCCGGTTTTTCTCTCATTCTTGTGCTTTTCTGTTGTCCCACGGCGGGCACGGGCAGTGCTCTGTGTGGGTCCGTGCTCCAGGGTTCCCTCTCTGTGCTTTGCCCCGCAGTACGACTACAGCTTCCGCACGGAGCAGAGCGCGGCGGCCCGCCTGCCACCCAGCCCCACGCGCTGCCCGCCGGGCCCGCCGTGCTGAGCGCCCGCGGCGCCGGAGCGTGTGTGCGTGCCTACTACTGAGCGGGACACGGGACACGGGACACGGCACACCGCCCCGGAACCGCCCCGCGGCCCCGTGCCCGGCCACCGCCACCACCCTCGCTGCACCGCCCCTGCGCACACCGCTCCGCCCTGGGACCGCCGCCCCTCGGCAGCTGCCCCTGCCCCCGCTGCAGACCCCTCTCCACGTGAGTACGGCACTGCCAGCCTGAGGCAGCCCCTTGCTCATCCCCGCTTTGTAACCCTGCCGCAGGACACTCACCGGATCCAGACTGTGGCAAACCTCTGCGAACACAGCCGGGAGCTTGCGGCGCATCGAGGAATCCTAGCCCTAAAAGGAACAGTAAAAGGCACAGCTGGGTGCTGCCACACGAGCTGCCGTGGAGCTGCTTGGCCCTCGACACCTCGCAGCTGGAGGCTCCTGTGGCACTCAGTCCAGCGCAGAACTCAGCTGCAGTGAATGCCAATCCCTCTGCCAAGGTCTGGGCACACAAGTTCCACTGTGGCTGGGATCAGTCTCAGGTCCACTGTGGTCACTGGATTTGCTGTAGGCTGGGGGAGCCAGGTCCCTGGCTGTCCCTGGGCATTGGCAGGGCAGGGCAGGCAGGTGGCCGAGGTGCACTGCAGGTCCTGAGATGAAGCACCTTCGCACAGGGTGTCCATCTGTCCATATGGATCTAGGGCAACAAGCATGCTGTGTTTCTCTGTGGATGGATGCTGGCAGCAACACCCTGGCAGACCCTGGCAGTGCCCCACTGACCCTGGCCAAGCTGCTTATGGACCTGCTGACAACTGGGATGTCATCACCTGCCCATCATCGAGACAGTTCTCTAACATGTTCCCCGCTAGCTGCTAAAACAAAAGAGATGTGCCTATTTCCTGGGCGTTCATGGGGAAGCACTGAACACTGACATGGCACAGGATGAGTGGGATGCATTAAACCCTGACCTCTGCCTCCCTGTGATCGCTGACTGGGCTTGCTCCCAAGCCAAACGCATGTCTTGGAGAAGTCCATTGCTGTAATAAGTTATTTACAAGTGCCCATCTGACTCTGTGCTGCTCTTTCAAGTCTCTGCTGTAGAACAAAGATACATCATGGCAGCAAAATAGCAATTTTGGAGTAAGAGTTAAAATGTACAATTTTTTATATTGTAAAATACTGATTCCTTGTCCCCACTGAAATGCAATTGCCATGGTAACAGTAACAGTGTTGTTGCTCTCAGCCTGGGTCATACATGTGTCCCAACCCACCTTGCACTCCCTTGGATTGATCTGGCATTTGCTAGTTGCACAGAGTGGTAACTAACAGCAGTTTTTGTACTCTTGGCTAATATTTTTTATTTGTACATAAGTAAAATAATTCTTGTCCAAAGATTCATTTCTGGTTTTAAGGCACCACACTGTACTGCTGGGATAAAGAGCACAAAATACCGTGACATTCGGGACAAACAGAGTCCAAATCTTTGCTTCAGCTTCTTCCAATCAGGTAAATAATTTTCTGGAGCTGTCTCTGTAGAGTGGCCATGTGGTTGGAGAGCAGAGGCCAATTTGGTTGCATGTAGTTGGTTTTGGGCAAAAGAGTTAAAGCTGTGCGCCAGCTCTGGAGCCCTTGGGTGACCTCCTGGAAGTGCTCATTTACTTGGAGCTTGCACCACCATTTTTAGTTGTTATTTATCCTGCAGTAAAGAAAAGCCAGACCTCACTGCCAGGCTTCACAAAGGCCAGATTGATGATGCCGACATCGACAAATGAACATACCATGGCAGCTTGGTCATTCGGCTCAGGTTCACTTCAAGTTCAAATCCACTCTATGCTGTAGTGCTGTGCCCATCTCATCCATCTTTTGTCTTTCTATTTTTCTGCTTGTAATTCGTTCTGTAGTTTTCTGTGACATCCATTTATAGCTTCTCCTGTGGCTCAGTGGTCACGACAGGTAGGCAGGAGCCATCTGCAGCCGCGCGTTCCTCCTAGCTTTGGGATCAGAGCTGACCTTCCCTGTTCACAGTGCAGGAGCGAGGGCTGCAGACCAGCCCAGGGCACAGCACAGTCTGCAGAGCTGCAGGGGCAGTGCCTGTCCCTGGGAGAATGAGACACAGCTGCCAGGGGCCCCTCCTGGGGCCACCTCTTCCCGTGAGGGCAGGGTGGCAGCGCGGCAGGCAGGGCTCGGCAGGGGGCAGGTTCTGAGAGCCCCTGAGCCCCACACCCAGTGCCACACTCCTGGGTGTGTCTGGGAAAAGAGGCACACAGCTTCGAGTCCCTCATGTAAGAGAAAAGCAGAGCTTTAATGCTGTACCAACTGCTGGCTTTGCTCAGCCTTCTTGGAGATAACAAGCTCAGCTTGCTCTGCAGTGACCTACAGGAAACACTGGATGCTTGAAACACTGGCAGGATACGTGGCTGGGACAGGCATCTACATCTTCAGGATGTATTTGTATCCTTACTTCTCCCTCTCTGACGCTGGGCCAGCAAAGCTGCTTCAGGACTCACCTGTAAAGAACCTTGAGAGATGAGTTTGCTCTCCATGGTGAGGTCCTGCACCACGGCACTGCGGGGACAGCCTGTTCCAAATGCACACAGGACAGATGCAGTTCCTGTGGGGCAAACACAATGAAGGTGTTTTGAACAAAAAGCTGCACCTGCTGAGAGCCAGCTGAGCTCTCAGCCCTGCTAACTACAGGCTGGAAAACTAGGCCATTCCAAAAGGGAGAGGGCTCAGAGCCAGTGCTTGGAAGCACAGCGAGACACAGTGCAGGGTGGTTGACTGTGTCAGCTTCTCAGTCCACTGATCACAGGAAGCTTTTTTTATTGCACTGCTGAATTCCCGAGACCAGGGGTGTCAGGTCAGCATTTCCACAGGAAGGTTTTATTGGCTGTTCCATAACTTTTGTACTCATGGCAGCTCATTGCAAGGCTGGCCCTTGCATCCTTACAGTGAGTCCTCCATGCTGGCATGTGCCATGGCCAGTACCAGCATCTCTCTGCATCTTCCTCCCCGTCCAAGAGGTGACTGGAAGAATTTGCCCAGGCAATAAATGTTCAAGGAGTCTGATGCAGTTGTTGTCTGGCTGTGGAGAAGCCTTCTGGAGCATAATGGGAGGGGAGGAGTCAGTGGAAAGCAACAGAAGTGAATTTGCAGAGCTTTACCAGATGTTCTTGGCTACCTTGCCTGAATTTGTAGAACAAAACTGGTCTCTAGATAGTTTAATCTTGTGGCTGATGGAGAAGTTAGTTTGCCAAATTATTATACATCTGCAACAGAGACAGAAAAGCAGCAGTGAGGGGTTTGCTTACTGTAAAATACGCCTTCTGATGTGAATTCATAGTGACACGCTGCCTCCAGGATTCCTCACGGCAAGAAGCTGGTCGTGTGCCAAGGTGACTCGTGGCCACCCAGGCCAGGCTGTGCTGTCTGCTGTGTTGGTCATGGAAAGGCAAGAAGTTAGTCCAGAAAGTGATGTAGAGTGTGAACTTTGTGATAAAATTCAAGTGTGAATAGTTGTAGCAGGTGTCTTCCCTTCTGGGAGCACCTCGTATCTGTAGTTCCATAGGAGTAAACGGTGTCAGACTTTTCCTGTGACTGTCCCTGCGTGTCCCCACGGTGTTTGTTGGAGCTTTCCTGGGAGCCTCCCGTGCAGTGGAGGTTGTTGGTAGTCTGTAGCATTGGGCTTGTTTGGTTTCACAGCCAGCACTGCCCCCTCGGTGTGCTGAGCTCTCCAGGCTGAACCCACAAGCCGCGGAGCCTGGGGAGTTCTGTCACGGGCACTGCACGTGCCAGGTAGGTGCTAGTGGCAAGGGCCTGCCTCCACAGCCTTGACACCTGCTCTGTGGGGCCCTGCAACCCTGGGAGGAGGGGCAAGGGGATGGAGCTGGCTGCTCCCGTGCTGGCCTTCCCGTCCTGCTGCTCCCCAGGTGACACGGGCTCTGTGTGCCCAGATGTGCCCACGGCCGCTGTCCCAGGGCAGCCCAGGAGCTGGCCCTGCTCCTCCCAACGGGCAGGCACACCTCGCTACATCCAAACAATTACCTCAGCCTCGGGGCCTGGAGGAAGAGGCAGGAATCCCCCCCAGCAGCAGGAGGCCCCCCAGCAGCGGGGCGTGCTGGTGTCAGCCCCGCAGCCTCGGGGGGAGGCTGCTCCTCTGCTCACAAACAAGCTCAGTCAGGTGCTGCTCGCTTCATTCACCACAGGGAAACCAAACACTTTGGATATTCTGGTAGTTGTTGTGAAACTGTTTCCTAACAGCAACAGATTTCAATTTCAGCATACAAATGGCAGAGAGAACTTTTATGCAGTTGCAAAGTGGTTTTCTAAGATGGTTGGGTTACTGAAAGTGATTTTACTGTGCATTAATCTTATGAATGTTACTATGTTTTCTATTTATTTTAGATGACCCTCCTGTATTTTACAAAGGGAAGTTTCATTGTGTGATAACTCAGTCTGTATTCTTAATATAATTTGTTAAATGAAACTTGTTTTAATCAGATAATTCTGTGTGCTTTTGTGTTTTAATTTTCTGACTGAAACAACTACCTGGATCGGAAGGGTGACCTGCAGAAGTGGCCACACGATCCTCTGTAGGGAACATGCTCTTGTTTGTGGCCTTTTTTTCTTGGGAATTGGATACAAAAAGCCTTGGAAAATGTGTCCAAAATGTCTTGCTCTACAGGTACGCTGCAAAGTCAAAACAAACTCCAGTGAGGTGTTTTATGGGGCAGGATGGGGTGAGGCCTGGCAAGAGCAATGCTCAGTACAGCGCTGGTGCTGGCAGCAGTGAGGGCAGCAGTGGCCACCCCGGCTCAGCACTGGCCACCCGGGCTCAGCACTGGCCACCCGAGCTCAGCACTGGCCACCCGGGCTCAGCACTGGCCACCCGGGCTCAGCACTGGCCACCCGGGCTCAGCAGTGGCCACAGGCTCAGGCTGCAGTGGCCACACTGGGGACAGGTACCTGCGAGGCTGGGGGCTGCAAGCCCTGAGGGGAATGGGCTGCTCAGCCAGGGGGAGGCTAATACTGCACTACACTGAAAATTGTTTTTCTTTGAGCTAAATTATTATTCTTCTGAACTTGACCCAAGCCAGTGGTGCGTAATCTGACCTCTGGCATCTTCTCACCCCAGACAGTATTTCTGTCTCGCTTATTTTGAGTGCTCTTTGAATTAAGGGAGATTAATACCCGAGTTCCCGACATTCTCTTCAGGCACATGTTTTTATAACCTTTTGAAAGCAGTACCACTTGTTCCACAAAAAACTCCGGAGCAGCATCTTGTGGCTGCCATGGGAGCTGTCAGTGGCACCTGATGGAATGTCCTGCCTGGGGAGGAGGTGGTGTGGGGACGACATAAAGCAGAGTGAGCCCAGCCCATGCCAGCCCGTGGCGTCCCAGGCCGGCGTGGGGCTGTGCAGGGTCAGGGCTGTGCTCCTGGGGGCTGCCAGCACCTCTGTCACCTGCTGCCACTGCCTGTGGGCTCACGCCTGGGCACAGCACGCCCAGGGCCTGGCCAGGAGAACCCTCCTCCCCAGCACGGGGCTGGGCCTGGGGCTGGCCCACATCCATCATTCACGGAATCTGGGTTCTAAGGAAAAGCTCTGATTCTTCTGCTCTGCTTCGTGCTTTGAGACGTGGGAGCAGCCGTCTCTCTCTGGAGAGGTGTCTTGTGGCCATTCCTGCCCTAAGGAAATCCTCCCAGTGCCTGGGGGGCGCAGGCACAGGGGCTGGAGGCGGCTGGCACCGTCCCTGTGTCATCAGAGGGTTCTTTTGGGCTTTGTGTGCCGCTGGCTTTGGTGGTGTTTTGTTTTCTTTTCTCCTCTCCCTCCTACAGCTTTAAAAATTAACTTGCCTGGGGAGTTTCTCAAAATCCTTTCCTTTCTCTGGAATGATGGATAAGCCATGTAACTGATTGTCATGGCCCTAGGGAGGATAAACATCTTCTGCAGTTTAAAATAAAACCTCCTCGCTCCTTGGTTAATAAGTGTTGAAAGAAGCACAAACAGAGCTAACACGGGATTTCCATGACTAACAAGATGACCACATCAGTGAGTGTTGTTTGGGGTTAAAAATGACTCAGCTTTTGCTTCCCCTGGGTAAGATGTTTTATCCCCGTGCAGGAAAAGCTGCCAACAGCACTTTGAAGCTCTGGCAAAGGCACTGGAGCCGGGATTGTGCACTGGGAAGTGTTTGAATGCCGGGTTAAAAAAACCCTCATAAACTCCGCTCCATGTGTGCGGATTTCTGGAAGATAAAGGAGCCCACAGCTTCATCCAGCTTGTGCTGACTCTTTTCTTTTCAAAAGCCTTTTCAGATGTTTTCACTTTTCTGCTTGCTTTGTTGAAAGATGTAAAAATTTAAGACAACCACAAAGTAAACATTTCAAAACTTTCTATTCTGAAAATTAGTGACATTTTCAAAATCCCTCAAATTCCATTTCAGCACTACCAGAAATGAAGAAGTTTGGGGTTTTGCAGGTTTTTGTTTTTTGATAACTTTTCTTTTTCAAAGAAAATAGATTTATTATTCGGTAGAAACACTAGATAAGTAGATGTCTTGTCAAAATCAAGCAGGTTTTCTTTATTAGAGTGAAATAGTAATGAACTCATCTGCTTCCAATATTTATAAAGAGTAGGGAAGGCCATTAATTCTGCTGCTTGTGAATAAAACCATCTGTGATTTCTTTCCATTTGATGTGTTTTGGTTTTAATATACATTTTTCACAAATAAGTGTAGGGATTTTTTGTGAAAATGTCACATTCAGAATCTCATAAAGAAAGAACGCAAGGAGGGGGAAACTAAATGTTTTGTTAGCTCAGTAATTTCTCACCTTGCACAGAGAGTAAAATTCCTGCCAACTTTAACACATTAGGCGACAGAATTACATGTTTGGCTCTAATGCAATCCATGACATGGAACAAGGCAAACAGAGGATGTTTGGAAGTTTGTTTTCCTTTGGGAATCACACAGCACATTTAACTTAATCTGTCCTGACACTTGAATTATAACATGAGCTTCTTTAGGGAAGCAAAATGGTCGATGTCTCTTTTTAAGGCAAAGCAGAAGTTAATAAAACGGGCAACACGTCGAGGAGAAAAAGCCCAAATGAGCCATCATGCGATTCTCAGAGCAAATGGGCTCCGGTCTGGGGGTTTTGCACCAGAAATGCTGGAAATCCTGTGACATCTTTCTACTGAGGGTGAAATTTGACCTCTAGAATTTGACTCGATTAAAGCAAAAGCTACAAGAATGCCCCAAGTGAGACCACTTTGTAGTGGGAGTTGTGAGTGTTCAATCTGAAATTCAACTGAGCATTCCTCCAGCTGCTCTGCCAGGATTGATTTCCCAATCTTCCCTGCAGCTCCTGCGTTGGAGACCGCCCTGTGCCACACTCCCTGAGCTGTGGCTGCCGGGGGAAGGAGCTCTCTGCTCCCACCCTGGGCATCTCTGAGGGCCTGCAATGGCAGTGGGGCTGGAAATGGGATCTGCTCCACTGAGTGTTGCTTGAAAAGGTTGGCTCCAGTTACAGATTTTAGGGCCCAAATTTAATGTCCATTGTCCAATAGAATCAGATCTTGGAGCTTCCTCCGAGTGAAGAAACCTGAAATCAGATAGCAGCTGTCCTCACCTGAAGCCCAGAAGTCCAGGTGCTGCAGAGCAGGGCAGGTACTCTCCTGGGGAGGGACAGGCAATGCCAGTTATCCCTGGAAAAATGAGCAAACTGATTCTTTCTCAGCTACCTGTAGGCAGAGATAGGAGAGGGCCGTGCTCTTCTCTCGGGGGAGTTTTCACACCTGTGCCAAGCAAGTAAGTGCTCACTGGTTTGCTTATATTTTATAGCTTTTATAATGTATCATTTATCGTTTAATCTGTGTGGAACAACAAAGATACTCTTTTGTCCCAAACGTTTTGTTCACCAAAGTCAACTGGACAAAGAAACGAAATCTGATTTTCCATTTTCAAAAGCTTGACCAAATAGTTTCCAAGCACAGGGCTTGGGCCAGGTTTGGGTGGGTTTGCACAAGTTCCACATTGCTGCTCTGGGGGCTCTGGCCACGATGGGTGCTGGGCAGGGATGCTCCCCCCAGCAGTGGCCCACGGCCCTCTGCAGGTCCCCCACTAAGGCAGAAACATCAAAATGGGGTTTTAAATGGTAACAAGGAAAATTCACACTGGATATTAAGAAAACTTCCTAAAGGGGCAGCAGGTGAGGCGTGGGAAGTTGGTGAGTCTCCGTCAGTCTTTGCCAAGTGTGTGTTGGGAGGGGGAGGTGGGGCTGAACCTCAGCAGTGCCCAGGGGTGGGTCCTTCCCGTGGCTCTGCCCTTCCCCAGGGAGCACAGTCGTGTTCCCACAGCCATGGCAAAGGGTGGGAGTTGGCTTGTTTGGGTTTGCTGGGGGAGGGCACCTCCAAAGCTACTGAAGGGTGAAGAAAGCAGGGAGCCCAGGAAGCCATCACGCTGTAGGATCCTTCCAGTTTAATTCCCTGGCAGGGGGATGCTGCCCCTCAAACACCCCCAGCAGTGTTTGGACACCGTCCTCATTCACAAACAAGAAGCCCGTGGTGGTTATTCCCTGTTGGGTGTCCCACAGGAGCGTGACAGGGTTGGCTGGGATGCATCAGGCCAAAAGCAGAGGGCATGGGGTGAGCAGAGTGAGGAGGGAGGGGGAGCAGGAGTGAGCAGGACAGCCCTGTGCCAGAGATGGTGGTGGTGACTCTTCTGTAGTGACAAACGAGTTCCCCAGTGGTCAGGGAAAAGCTGTCATGTCCACGGGCTGGGCCAAGGGCTGCCAAAACCCAAGGAGTACAAACCTGGGGATATGTGGGGATCAGTTTCACGAGCTCTGGAGGCCACAGAGGTGGCTTCCTGTGGCTGACTGCTCTCTGAGTTACACAAAGACTCTCTGCTTTTCCCACCGACACACAACCCTGTTCCCACAGTCCCCAGCAATGACCTGTCATGAGTGGCAGAAGCCAGTCAACGGACTCAAAGCCCTTAATGCAAGCGTTTTCCCTCTTCTAACTCTAAATTCCTTTTTCTGTCCAAATTCCTACTCATATGAACCTTTTAGGAACTTAATTATCCTTGAGACTTCTACCTCTCTGTGAAATCTGGTTTAAATCAGTAAAGAAAAGAGTTCAAAGTTATTGGGCAGGACAGGCAGACAGACAAGCACACAGGGATCACAGGAACCTTGTTTTCATAGGAAACTAGATTAAACAAGTCCCACAGCAGTTAGCAGCCCCTCTGGTGGCACGGCTGCCCTGGTCCCGGTGCTCAGGGGTGCTGGGGCACAGGGAGCTGGGTCTGTGCTGCTGGGGAAGGGGAGGGGGCTGGGGACAGAGCCTGCCTCCCTCAGCCAGCCTTGGCTGGGCAGTGGTGCTGGCAGCAGATTCTGCTGCCTGTCTGCTTCTCCCAGCTGGATGCAGATTCATGACATCCCTGCTCGCTTTGGCATGCAAACCTGTACCTAATTTCTTCTGAAACAGGCCCTGAGGAAGTCAGCAGATGTTATTATTAAAGCATTGAGCATCAGCAGCTCCCGAGATATTGTCAGTCTGTTAATGAGCTGATCAAACTGGGGAAGGCAAGGGCTTTCCCTACTTCTTAATAAGGAAAATAAGACCTCCAAGGTTAAAAGACTTCATTTAAACCGCACCAAGTTTATAGGTTGCAAAATGTTCTTTAATCAGTTTATTCTTAGAAGGCCCTAACTGCCCGTGAACAGGAGTGGACATTATCTTAAATGATCCCACAAGAACACAGCAGCTCTGTCTTGGTGGGGTTTGCTGGTGTTTTGCTCCCTTACTCTCCTTAAGCAGCCTTTTCCGTGCACCTTCTGCAATTCCTTTGTGAACATTCTGTGCATCATCACCCACAGCTCTGCCCCAAGGCTCCTGATGGTTTGGGAATTATTAGGTTTTGCTGTTTAAAAGTTAAACTGATTTTCCTATCAATATATTTGTATTTGCAGTTTTGCAAATATTAAAACCTTGCGGTTTCCCAAGGCTGCAGGAGACATCAGTTGTACAAGTGAGCCAGAAATACCCTGAATTAAACATCTCCCTTGCCCTCTCCATGTCCTCCCTCACTCTGAGCCTGTCCCTGTACCTACAGACCCTCTGTCCTCCTGTAGCAGTGGCCAGTGGGGAGCCCACTTTGTTGGCTTTTCTCTTAATCCCATACTATCTGGAAGTCTTCTTGGGGTTTTCCACCTGCAGGGATGTTTAGAATTTGGACAGCAGTGATATTGATATTAGAGTAAATTGGTAACAGCTAAAAGTTTGAAAGAAAACATCTATTATTTCTCCAGGAGCAGAGGAGCAGGCCATGCCTGGAAGGTGCCTTGCCTCCACCATCACCCACTCACCTGAGACAGGTCCAAGAACAAGCTGAAGAACCCTTGTCTTGGGAAGCTTCATTACATCTAAATTGCCCACAGGTGAACAGCTGCCAGGGAATGATGAGAGAAGGAGAATCCAGGGAAGGCCCCTTTAATTCTCTCCATCTGCTCCTTGGTGAAGTGGGAAGGAGAAGACAAAGGGGAGGCCCCGTGTCCCACGTCCCGCAGTCCCTGGCCGTGTGTGCTCGTGGGCAGCCTACCCCGTGCCCAGGGGGGTCTCCCAGGTGCTGAGCAACACTTCCTTCTCACCATGGATCACTGAGCTCACACCCACGCCATGAATTATTCCAGCATGGACATATTTATTTCATCTGATAAGCAGAGCCTGCTATAAATATGTCCTGCTCTCCCTTTTGCTATGCACCAGTGAGGAAGGGGCATGTTGTGATAAATTGACCCTGAAATATGGTGCGTGTACATAGTTTTAAAGACTGGAAGGATCAGGTCACTTTGGTGTCTCTGTTGTGGTTCAGTTAGCTGTTTTTAAAGGTGGCTGCTGAGCTGTGTCTTCCAGGGAACATTTCCAACATTACTGATATTTTTAACCCTAACGTGTGTCACTTGGCAAAACTTAACGAACACTAATAAACAAAGAGGCCCTGAACTACATCTCAACATCAAAGCAGGACTATTCTTCCCCTGCTGTGACCCTGCTGGGGCCAGTGAGGGCAGGGCTGTGCCCTGGGAGGGGAGACATGGGGTCAGCCCTGGCATCCACGGCTTCCCCCGCAGGGAGAGCAGCACCCCGGGGGCAGCCAAGCCTGGGCTCCACCAGCACTGCTACACACCCTGCTCAAGACCAACAGGCAACCCACAGCCTTTCTGAGCAGGACCTCTCGGGCTGGTGCTCTGCAAGCTCCCTTTCACTATCCTGGGTCATTTCTGCTGACTTCAAACGATAACGTGGAACAGAGAAATAATAAACCTGAAAAAAGTCAGTGGGAAACAACTCCCACTGCTTCAGACAGCAGTGTAGAACTGGCTCTGCTGTGGAGGAGGATGAGGGGCACTGACACCCAGCATGCCTGGGAGTCACACTGAAGGCAGTGTGACCAGGTGAAGCTGCCTAAGTGCAAGGCTGCATGACCAGGTCCCAGCTGATGGTAAAAGGAGGCACCTGTGCCTCCCTTTGTCATCATTCCCCTCAGATCTGGGGTCCTTCAGCAGATCTGCCTTCCAGTTGCTGCTGCCTGCCTCTTCTCCCAAACTGTGAGTATCAGCTCTATTTTTTCATCTTTCAGAGGAAGTTTATAATTAGGCTGGAATTCTTCAGGCAGAGGCAAAGGCTGTGCTGGGTTGGGTTAGATTGTTTTGTTAAATTTTGAGAAAAACTGTTCTTCATTAAAGAATGTGTGCTGGTTTCCGGAGGAATGGCTGAGACCTTCCCCTCTCTAGTATTCAGAGTCTTGTGCAGCTCTAAACTTGAGTTTCTTTTCTATTTAAACATCTAAACTCGTCTTTGCTTTGGTTTTCCCAAAGCTGGAGCTGAGCTGGAGGGGGTGGCCCAGGCTGTGGCAGCAGAAGCTGGGCCAGCCCAGTTTGAACTGGCCGTGGCTGTGCACTCACTGACCGTGTGCCACAGCCCAGGAGGGCTTGTCAGAAATGTCGGGAAGTTTGTTTTCTGAGGAGTTTTGGATGGTTGGCTGTCTCTGCACAGGGCAGAGCAAGAGCCTCAGTGGTGAGCTGTGTGAGCTGGCTCTGCTGCCCTGTGTGTGAGGAGCTGGCTGCCCTTCCCTGCTGTGCCCTGTGTGCTCAGCCTGGGCCTGGGTTGTGTTTGAGCAGTGGCGCTCTGGTGTCCCCCCTGCAGATGTGCATTTTCCTGATATTCTGTAAAATGTCTGTCACCTTCAGCAGTGTTCCCTGTGCTCCAGCTGGGTGACAGCTGCCCCTGGCTCTCCAGGAGCTCGGGGAGCATGTGTGGGGCTGGCTCAGGTGTTTGGGAGCTGAGCCAGGGGTGGGGGGTTCCCCCAGCCTGTCTCCATTGCACGGGATGTGCCAGCGTGGGCTGGAGGGGACAAGTTCCCAGAGTGGCTTTAGACACAGAAACCCTTGGCCAGGGAGCTCCTGGGCCCTGGAGGGGCAGAGCTCATCCAGCAGGCATCACTCTGCTCGGGGACAGCCAGCAGCCCTTGCCTTCTCCCCTCCTGGTTCTTCCCGTGGCTTCTGTTAGCAGGTCACGGGCTTCAGGTGGAAAGCTTTCCTGCAAACTCTGCCTCATTAGAGAGGCAAGAGCAGGAGAGAGGAGTGGGGATGTTGTGGTTGCTGCAAGTGGGGAAACGCCCTTCCCACGTGTGGCTGGCCAGGAGCCCTGGGAGCCTGGCCAGGGCTGTCCCCAGGGCTGTCCCCTGCTGCTGCAGCTCTGGAGCAGGGACAGGAGCCCTGGGAGCCTGGCCAGGGCTGTCCCCAGAGCTGTCCCCAGAGCTGTCCCTGTGCTGCTGCAGCTCTGGAGCAGGGACAGGAGCCCTGGGAGCCTGGCCAGGGCTGTCCCCAGAGCTGTCCCCTGCTGCTGCAGCTCTGGAGGAGGGACAGGAGCCCTGGGAGCCTGGCCAGGGCTGTCCCCAGAGCTGTCCCCTGCTGCTGCAGCTCTGGAGCAGGGACAGGAGCCCTGGGAGCCTGGCCAGGGCTGTCCCCAGAGCTGTCCCCTGCTGCTGCAGCTCTGGAGGAGGGACAGGAGCCCTGGGAGCCTGGCCAGGGCTGTCCCCAGAGCTGTCCCCTGCTGCTGCAGCTCTGGAGGAGGAACTGGGGCCAGACCCCCCTGCTGGGAGCACCTGGGCAGGTGCTGCTGTGCCAGCCCTCTTTGTGTGCCCCAAAACAGTGCAGTGGGGAAGGCTCCAGGCACCAATTCGTTACAAGAGTTCTCACCAAAGAACATCTGAAAGGGTTCAAGCAGCCGTTGTGCACTGCTCTGGTAAAACCCAGCCTAACGTGGTGCTGCTGGGGTGCAGGGTGGTTTGTTGAGTCACCAAAACTTCAGAAAACATGAAAGCACTTCATGTAACCAGAAAGAAATAAGCCTGTGTCTCGTATTCTGTGTTTACAGAACTATTTTGGAAAAAATGTTACTATTAAAAAAAAATCAAGATAGAGTATTTTTTCATAGTATAACACCAAAAGGAAAGTAGTGCAGCTTTGGACAAATTAAAAACAGGCTTGAGTATTAGACTTTACATGGATGGTACTCGGGTATTAATCCATTAAAGTAATCAAAAGAGCTTAAATAAGAATCTGAAGGCTGCAATATATATGTCAATGAACAAGCTGTAAAACTTCCTGAAAAGGTGATTTCAAAGCCATATTGTCCAAGCTTGGCAAATTGCATATTTAATTATTTTGTCAGTCCCTCTTTCTACTCTAATCTTTTGGTGAAATACCTTTAGACATATGAAATCAGTTAAGATAATTAGGGTATGATGGAATTAGGTGTTACTTGATTTTTAAGAAAGATACCATCCTCTGCCTTGGTATAAAATGTGTGCAGACCCCAAAAGCTGGACTGTATTGTAATGTTTTCTTTTCTATAAAGATCAAAGGTCTCCAGCCCCTTTCAAGATGTTTGCAGAATTTGTTTCCTAATTATCCCACATTTACTTATTTGTGTGCTGGGACATCAGAGTTAACTCTTTGATTGTAAAGATGAGATGGGACCTTCCTCCAGATGACTGCGGCCAGCAAAGCCTTGCATCTCAAAATTGTTTTTCAGATTACATGGCTGCTCCAGTTCTGAGGTTCTGGTGTGGTTTAGGATAGATGAGGTGTTGTGTTTGCTTGATTTTAATACCCCAGTCCTCCACAGCAAAGATTTGGTTTTCCGCAGTAAGACTTTACACCTTCATTAATATCCTTTACAAGTTTACAAACTCTTGGTAAGCAACAGTAAACTATTTAGGCTTTGATTTGCCTGGGAGTTGGAACTGTTTTCACCAAACCCTTATGGTCTTTCCATGATGTGGTGCCTGAGTTTGTTCAGCAGAATTTTCTATAAAAGTTTCGAAATTAGAATTTCTTGGCTCACTTCATTGACTTTATTTTTCCCTCATCTAGAGAGATATAAAAGACTGACAGGACACCCCAGAAATGTGAAAACAGGCTGTAAGTTTTGCAGTTTCAGTTGTGAAGTTACAAAAATAAAGTTGATTAGAATAGCATGAAATCTATAAAATAAAAAGTAAAATGTTTATAGGGGAAGTCTAATATGAAACATTTTTAAACAATGTGTTTTATTTACTTTTTATACATTTCATTTCTCATATTCTTTTGAACTTTTTTGAATCTTCTCATATGTTTCCTAATTACATTTGCCTCTCGGACTCCTGCCTGTTTCCCTCAGCACAGCGGGGCCGAGCGGTTGTCTTGGTTTGTTTCTTTCCTTTGAAAAACCCGCGCCCTGCGTCCAGCGTCTCCGCGGGTGTGTTTGCAGTGGCACCCGGGGTTCAGCGCTCACGGGGAGGGAGCGATTTTGCGATCACAATTCAGGGTGTGCCCGCCTGCCCCGAGCGCTGCCGGGGCCCCGCAGCACCTACAGATCCCCCGGTGGCTGCTTTGGGGGGAAAGCCGCTCGCACGCCGCCCGCGGACAGGAATAACCGTGTTTTCCTGGTGTGAAATCCTGCAGCGTGTTTGGGTTCGGCACAGGACACGGCCCGGGCTGAGCGGGGCCCCCTCAAAGCCGGGGGGAAGAGGAGGGCAGTGGGCTCTGCTGCTCCTCCCGCCGTGTTCCAGCGCCCGCCCGAGGGCTGCGGCACCGCACGGGGCCCGTGTCCCGCCCGTGTCCCGCCCGTGTCCGCTGTCCCCGTGTCCCAATCGGAAGAGCGTCGTGCAGGGCCAGAGTGGNTGTCCGCTGTCCCCGTGCCCCGCCGTGCCCGCGGTGGGCACCTGCTGCTGTGATGGCAGCCCTGGGAGCTTTATCTCCCCTGTCCCCCACACAGGCTGGGGCCAGCAGTGCCACCCAGCCGCCACCACCCCTGCTGTCCCAGGGGGACGTGCCCCCGGGCCAGCAGCCCCCGGGCCAGCAGCCCCCGGCGAGCTCCCCCTCCCGCGGAGGGGCCGGACGGCAGCCGTGCCCCGGCTCGGGGTGTGGGGAGCAGCCCCGGAGCCGCTTCCCAGGGCTCGGCTGCAGCACCCAGGGACACCCGGGACACCAGGGACACCCCGGGGCCCCGGGCCGTGCCCGGCCGGTCAAACGCTCCGCGCTCCCCGCGGGGCCGCGCCCGGCCCGGGCAGAGCCCATCGGGCTCCGTCACTGATGTCCCCAACGCTTTCCCGACTTCTGCGGGGCTGTTGATCTCTTTTCTTAGCTCAGGTGTGAGGTTACTTATTGTGGAGTTTTTTCCTCCGCTTTTAAAATGCTGAGAGATTTTCTTTAGAATTCACCATTTCAGTCTTTGCTCTTAAATTGGTGTTTTGTTCATTTTTTCCCCCTTAGTATTTATTATTTATCCACATAGGATTCTAAATTTCTGTCTTTCACACACTTGGACAGGAATAGTTTTCTTCCTCAGTAACCAGTATATTGCCTCCTTAGCACCTCACAAGAAGTCAGTATTCATTCCAGTATTTAGTTTGTTGTAATTCTTGACTTCAATAACGTTGCAGCTGAGTTTTTTATGTTATGTACACAGCTCAGAAAAGGGTTGGGGAAAAGGTGGTTTGGTTTGTTTTTTAATTAAACATGCACTACAATACATCTCAGACTCCAACAGCCATTAATACGTATTTCAGGTGATGCTCTGAATTGAGTACCTATCCTGCAATCTGGGCTGGGCAAAACATTTAAGTTCTTAGTTTTGCATAAAGTTACAACATTTTTAAATGCCCAAATTTGAAATAAAAGGCTTCTTGGGTGTTTTAGTGATAGGCTTGTTAAAGATCAGGACATCTCCTATGCACTTGGGAAAATTTAACTTAACTTGAACTTTAAAGTGTCACAGGAACTCTTGAAACAGTTCACCCAGTGTTTCAAGCAGGGCCTCACTGGGGGGATGTGGTGCTGCCCTTGGCAGCTGCTCCTGGCGCCTGCAGAAGAGACACTGAGGGGTTTCAGACCAATTTGGTCCAGTCTCATCTTGGAGATTTCTAATCTGATCTGCTTGAGGTATCCAGAACGGTTTATTTGGCTTCTGGCTGCAATTTTACCCTGATACCCCTTTACTGGAAAACCACATTTAGAAAGGAAAAAAAATAAAAAAAGAGGGTGTGGGAGAGGAAGGAAATACACAAGTTCTTCAGTAAAATTTTTGTAAGTTCTGGATTTTGAAACTCAACTCAGAAATTCCTTAAAGACACAAACTCTCTTGTATCACCATGAATAGCAACACAGAACTGAGCTCCCAGCTCCTGAGTGAGCACAGGGAACTGGCCAAAGCAGCTGCTTGAACAACAAACAGCAGCAGCACACACAATGCTGCTGCTGCTGCACGTGGAGGTTTCACTGGTGTTGGTTACTGTGACGAGCAGAGCAGTCCTCTGCAATCAGCATCCTTGGGAAACCATAGATACAGCTCTGTTCAGATGGCTTTAAAAAATCATTTTCAAAGCTATCCTTATTGAAAAATCTCAAGGTATGTTATTACCAGTAAGAATTGAGTTAAAATTTGTTTTTACTTAACTCTAAACAGATTAATAACATACAACAATAACATGTATTAATCCCATGAAATGTCTTGCCCAGATAACTCCCTACGGAGGAAAAGGAGATGCCATGCTCTGTTCCCTGTCCTTTCACCTGCTTTTCATTCATTGCAATTTACGCCGCAGTTTTAGCCAAAGCAGCAATAAATCTATTCGAATCTATATCTTAAATTCACCTGACATTTTTGGCTTAAGCTGGTCAAACACGACTGGAAACACGAGCGTTTACCTTGCTGTGCTTAGAGGCAGCGGTGCCCGAGGTGGGAGGCTCGGAGCGGTCTGGGAGCCGTCGGAGGAGCCCGTGGAGGATTAGGGTGTGCTCAGCCTCTCCTCAGACAGGTGCACAAACACTTCCCCCTTTTAGGTGCTACCTGCTCTTTACTGGACGTTTATTACAAGTCGATGCAATTTCACGAAGCACCTGCATGCAATAAAAGCCTATTACATGTGTGAGGCCTTAAGGAAATTAACGGTTCCTCCCTAGGGATGCATATTTTGTTAAGATGTTTATTACAGATGAAGTGGTCCTGGGGTAAAACATTAACAAGTTGTAGAGTGATAAAAGGAATTTTATCATTTCTCAGTGACACAAATAGGAAGAAACCTTTAACTAAATCTATAAAATTCCTGTTTCCTAATGAATTTGCTTTAACTATTTATTAACTGGATGAACTTACACAGGCTGCAATTTGGTTTTTTTCCTTCCTCGTCCCCTCCCAAAATGCAAGCAGAAGGCATTGTCTATGAACTAATGTGAGCTCTGGTGCTCTAAAAAGAAACTTTAGATCAATAACATTTTTTTTTAATCAATTATTTTCCTCTATGGGTTGAAGGCAGGGCCCTAAAACTCAGATCATTCTTGTAATACTGATTTTAGAATTAAATGCAACATTAAAATTCTGTGTTATAATAATGTTAACTCACATTACTGAAATTACATGTTGTATTTTAGGATTCAGACCCAGGAATTTACCATTATTAGAGATGAAAGCAGGAGCACTGCTTTGGACTGAGAATGCTCCATCTAATTGAATTATATGAATGTAGTTAAATGTCTACTTCAGAAAGGCCATATTCACTTTCAAGATTAGTTACTCCAAGAGTTAATGGCCTATTTAAGCAACATAGTCCAAGAGCCAAACACAGGTGGGCTGTGTTAATAACTTTATTTAAACCGTTTTTTCCCCTTTTGAGAGGCACAAGCCATCCATTAATGCATTCATTAGAGTTTATGGCATAGTTCTGCTTTTCTCCTAATGACACTATCCAGACTCAAACTTGCTTGGCTAATTTAGCCCAGCTGCCCTTTGCCTCTCAGCAACAGGTCCCTTGTTCTTCGGTCATGCAGGCTGAAGTGTCATGATGATTAGTTTTTGGTCATTGCTGCCCTTTGCGATATTGTTTGGTGTTTTCTCTGCATCAGAATCGACTTTTTCTGGAGACTTTTTGCTGCAGGTTTGTGTGCAGCAGCTGTTGGAAGGGGCATGGCAGTGCGGAGGCATTGCCGCCTCGCTGCAGCCCTCGCATTCCAATGTGATTGAACTTTGTGGTTTATGACTTGACTCTGACCAAACAAGCTCACAGGTTTTAATATCCAGCTCTGCCAAAGGTATTTGTGGAAGTTCCTTGCAACTGCAGCATCTGAGTTTGCCTGGACTTCTCAATTTTAAGTCTGATCCAAATATGCCTCTTACTGATGTCATTGCAGCTGTAAAATACGTGGCTGTGTACAGAAGTGCCTGTTTCCTCCAGTAGCTGCAGTGGAGGTGACCTGTGTGTGTTTAGTAATGAATTCCCCAGGTACTAATGAACATCACAACAAATCAGAATGACCAATGCGTCACTGGGAGAGGAATAACCACGGTGGGTCAGACTCTGCACCGGCAGCTCCTGACACTTGCAGAGTTTATTTTGGATTATTTCATCAGTTTGGGTGTGCATGTCTGATGTTTCTGGGAGTCCTGTGTTAGCTGTTGGCTTCCAATCCAAAATATCCCCTCTGATAAACTTGTACAAACAGTGGGGATGGCCTTGGCCATCATGAGATACTGGAGCAGCCAGTCCTGAGCAGCCCACAGTGATCCGGGCCAGATCTCAGGGTCACAGTGCCACTAAACTCCAGTGACCACTGGGGTGAGTGCTCCTAGGTGCTGCCTAACAGATGGATTTGTAGGAAATGACGGCTTAGAACACTTCTGTACCTGCACCCAGCAATAAGCAGCACTACTTCAGTAGGATGGCAGTGGTAACAGGTATAACACTGTCACTCCTGCAGGAGCTGTAGGAATTCTCACTGCAGACTCTGCACTTGCAAACTGCCACATCGAGGTGTTTTACTGATCTCTAAAGCGGCATGCGTGCATCTAATGCTCATCGTCGTCGTCATCGCCATCTCTGCTGCCCATTGATCCCTCACTTTATTACCCCGTTGCCAGTGATGCTGTGGGGCAAGTTCTGCCCGGTCAGGGCTGCAGTGCGCCGGCCTTTCCTGCGGGGAGCGGGGTGCCACTCCCCGCCGCGTCCCCGTCCTGTCGCCGCGTCCCCGTCCTGTCGCCGCGTCCCCGTCCTGTCGCCGCGTCCCCGTCCTGTCGCCGCGTCCCCGTCCTGTCGCCGCGTCCCCGCCCTGTCGCCGCGTCCCCGTCCTGTCGCCGCGTCCCCGTCCTGTCGCCGCGTCCCCGTCCTGTCGCCGCGTCCCCGTCCTGTCGCCGCGTCCCCGTCCTGTCGCCGCGTCCCCGTCCTGTCGCCGCGTCCCCGTCCTGTCGCCGCGTCCCCGTCCTGTCGCCGCGTCCCCGTCCTGTCGCCGCGTCCCCGTCCTGTCGCCGCGTCCCCGTCCTGTCGCCGCGTCCCCGTCCTGTCGCCGCGTCCCCGTCCTGTCGCGGTGCCGCCGCCGCCGCCCGAGCGTGTCCCGGCGCGGCCGCCAGGGGGCGGGCGGGGGCGCCGTGCGGAGCCCGGGGCGCGGCTGCGCTCGGGCCGTGTCACCTGCCCGGTGATGGCCCCGCGCTGTGTCCCCGTGTGTTTGTGGCACTGGGACACACACCTGTCCGGCCACAGGCTGGCCCCGCGCTGTGTCCCCGTGTGTTTGTGGCACTGGGACACACACCTGTCCTGTTTGTGGCACTGGGACACACACCTGCCCGGCCACGGGCTGGCCCCGCGCTGTGTCCCCGTGTGTTTGTGGCACTGGGACACACACCTGCCCTGTTTGTGGCACTGGGACAGACGGGGTAATTCTGTTCCCTTGCAGAACCGCTGTGCGTTGTGCCGGGACTGTGATGCTGCCAGCTGGAGGGCACAGGTGGGAGGTGTGAAGTTACCCTGCCACTGTGGCCCGGCCCTTGGTGACAGCCTGAGCAGCTGCCTCTGCACCTGTCTGTACAGCAGCAGCACCAGCGCTCTTCAGAACTAGCAATTATAAAATAATTAGCACTAGGGACAGACACGCAGCTCAAATTCCCATCAAACCCGCACGACACGGGTCCGGGTGAGCAGCAGGGCACAGGAGCACTGTTGGGACATTCCTGAGGTGCTCTCTGTCCTGCTGCAGCCCGGAGCACACACAGAGCTCCCGAGGTGAGCTCGGCTCTGGCTTTGGCCCAGCCCCGTTGTGGGGCCACGTCAGTGCTTGGCCCAGCGGGCTGTGGGATGGTGGGCAGGGCTCAGGGCTCTGGAACTCTCTCACTTGTGGGCACTTATCTCAGTAGCACATACAAAGACGACTTGGAGAGCACTGCAGGCATTCGAGGAGTCCTGTGACAGCACTGTTGGAGCAAATGCATTGAATCGTGGTCACAGATGTTTATTTTTTTAGCCTCTGTGCAAAAACTGCATTTTGGAGGCTGTGAGTCTTGTTATGAGTAATTACCAGTAATTCCTTTCCCTTTATCAAGTCTTCTTTATTTGATGTTTTTTGGCAGACTTTTTTACCTAGGCACGTGAGTTCCCTGTGTCTTCTGCAATACTCTAACAATCAATTAATGTTCTCAGAACTTTGAATGTAAAATCTCACTCTGCAGAAGGGGTCCCACAAGCACCTACAATATCTCTGGATGAATTGGAGCAGGATGTTGAAATTGTAACATCTTGTGACCCCAATGCTTTTATCTGCAGGAGCAGTGAAAGAGCTAATGCATTAGTTAAAAAGATTTTTAGCACTGGTCTGAAGTGAGGCTGACAATCCATTACTCATGACTCCTCAGAAACCAAGCCTGGTTCTGTTCTCTCTTTCGTGATTTACAGATTTTTGCCCCAATTGTAAGCACTTTGCAGTTGGATTTTTATTAGAAACTTCGAAGTGAAGAATTATGGTTGTGGATTCACAATGAGAAAAGCGTCCTGATGTTTGTAGACCCTTTTTATGTCCCGTGTCCCCAGCCTGGCCCTGCTCAGAGCAGGAAGCTCCTGTGTGTGCAGGAGCTGCCACAGCAGCTGAGCTGGGCTCTGTGTGGGGCTGGGCACTCGGGTTCACCCCAGCAGGGCAGCTGTGGCACGAGTGAGAGCCCCTTGCACATCACACCAAGCAGGCAGGTGGGCTTGCAGGACCTTCCAGGGGAGACTTGGATTAGATAATGGGAAAAATGTCTTCACAGAAAGGGTGGATCACCAGGCACAAGGGGCCCAGGGCAGTGGTGGAATCCTCATCCCTGGAGGGATTTGAAAGTCATATAGATGTGGCACTTGGGGACATGGGTCAGTGGTGGCCTTGGCAGTGCTGGGGGAACGGTTGGACTCGGTGGCCTTAGAGGGCTTCTCCAACCTAAACAATTCTGTGATCTCCTGGCAGTGATGGAATGAAGACCCTGAGTGCCTAGGCAGCCCCGAGCAGGGGTGGCTGTGAGCCTCAAGTGTGAGTTGAGGTAAAAGGCCTCATGAGGAATGCATTTTGGGATTGGTTGGAAACTAAAAAGCTCCCTCCTCTGCAGCAGCTGCACCAGGGCGTGCTGCCAGCATCCTGCCCCATGCTGGTCTCAGATAGAGCAGCTGCTCACTGCTGCTCCCATCAGCTCCTGAAAGAAAGAATTGGAAAGAAAGCTCTTGCAGCTATAGGAGCACCTCTGTGCCCGGGGTTTGTTGGTGTGTGTGAGGGCTGTTTGTTGGTATATGTGTAGTTAAAGAGTGGGCCTTCATCCCAAAACCTTTGGGTGCAGTTGTAGCTCTCCTTGGCTCTGGAAGGACAACTGCGACCAGAGACAATTTTTCATTATGGACAAGAGAATTATGAGGTACAAACGAGTGTGCACAAGAAAGTCCATAAATTACGGGGGATTAGCATCAGTGATGGGTAGATCTGCTGTGTGCAGCCTTCGCCTGGCAGAACAGGCAGGATCCTGCACAGTGTTTGTCACAGATCAGAAACAACAGCCCTTTGACAGATGCCACGTAGATCTTCATCTCCAAATTCACCCATCTGAGAAACATCTGTGTGCTTAGGCTGGCAAATCTCAAGGAATGCTCTGCCAAGCAGCCTGCTTCCGCTTTCATAGCTCCGTAATCCTCCCTCCGGTGAGAGGGACGGGAGGTGTGCGGCTCTGCGGGACACGGGGCAGGGCCGGGACAGGTCTGCCACCAAAACGTTCACGGCACCAGCAAGAAGCACCCAGGCCTTTTACAGGCAAGGCTCAGGAGGTGCTTTAAGCAGTTGAAATAACAGTGGGGACTGAGGGAGCAGATTAACGCGCCGGGCGCTGGGTCGGTGGCGGCTGGAGCGGGGACAGACAGACAGACAGCAGGGGCTGCTCCCAGCGGCACGGATGGTCCCGGGCAGGAGAGGGGACAGACAGACAGACAACAGGGGCTGCTCCCACCGGCACGGATGGTCCCGGGCAGGAGAGGGGACAGACAGACAGCAGGGGCTGCTCCCAGCGGCACGGATGGTCCCGGGCAGGAGAGGGGACAGACAGACAGACAGCACGGATGGTCCCGGGCCCTGGGCAGGAGCATCCCCAGCTCTGTGGGGCCAGAGCGCACAGAGAAATGAGAAGGAAGCTCAGCAGGCTCTGGGGCTGGGCTCAGGCATCTCATGCTCCAGGCTTTTCCCTGGAAGTTCACGGCGAGATGAGCGCCACGCTCAGAGCCGCTGTGCCCCCGAGCCCGCCCGCTGGCACCGCCCTGGCAGCTGCAGGGGTGGTGCCCGTGTGCAGGAGAAGCAGAAGGAACACGGGCACAGGCTCTGGAGCAGCTCTGTTACAGCTTTTCTCCCCCGTCACAGCCCCTGGCTGAATTCCCCCAACGCCGGCTCCCTCCTGTGCCTCCGCCCCTTTGGAGTCACCTCTCCTGTGCTTGTTACAAAACAAGGCCCATTTCCCCAGGGGATTTTGAATCTGGAGTAGTTCTGGGAAGTCTGTGGCTTTTGCATACAGTCTGCAGCAGTCGCTAGGGATTTTTTATAATTTTGGTTTTTGTTGTATTTTGAGAGAAACCTTTGGAGAAGTATTACTTGCCTAGGGGCTGCCCCAATTTTTTCCATTTGTGCAGGCAAAAGAATATTGATGGGGAGGGGCATAGACACTCACAGTGCCCTCAGGGCTAAAGATGTTTCATAGGAAATTGTTGCTTTCAGACAGATGAAAGCAGATCCCTTTAATTTTTTGTTGGTGCACGCAAGGAACAAAGTGCTGTTCAGGTGTGCTGCTGTTATCCCTGGGCTCCAGCCTTGGTCTCCATGGAGCTGCCTTGGAGCTGGTCTGCAAATGGAATGTTAAAGGATAGCAGAAGCATTTTGTTTGTAGAGAAGTATCCCCTGCCAGCGGGTCCCAGCAGGCTGAGGTCAGCAGGGCTTTCAGCTGTCCTGGGGGGGACGTGGTGACAGACCCCGGCAGGGGACAATGCCTGGCACTGGCTCACTTGGGGCTGCTGCCCTGTGCTGGGCCCCAGCCCCTCACTGTCCCTGCAGAGCACCAGCCCTGGCCTGGCCACTGCCACAGCAGCAGGGAATGTCCCCTGGCCCCTGCCCACACCCGTGCTGCCCTGCTGGCCGTTGTCTCCCCTCCTGCCAGCAAGGGAGGCAGCACGTTTGCTTAACATTTGAGGGCATGATTTATAAACAACCCTTAATGCACCTTTTAACCTCTTTTTTTCATTGTTTAAATTTCAAATTTTTTGGATGCAAACTCCTTAAATCAGTTCAATGTGCTCTGAAGGGCTTTGCTAGAATTTGGGCTGAATTGTTTCCAAATGGAATCACAGCTCCAAAAAACATCATGTCAGTGATTTCAATTGACTCTCCACTGTGTGTACCCCTAAATAATTGAAATGTGTCCAATACTCATCGATGCCTCAGTTTGGCAGCTGTTTGGGTGCAGGCATCAAAAAAGGCATAATGTAGAAATGTTACACCTTGGGCTTCACCAGGGGTTCCTGTAAAGCTGTGCAGAACATTGCCAATGGAACTGGGAACCAGGTGAGCTCTTGGTGAACCTGTGTGGGCTTTGGCATGACCCGAGTGGCTGGGAGGGTTGGGATGAGAACCAGGCAAAATTCACCAATTTCACCTGAGCTGCCTTTGTGACTTTGGAGTTTTCTTTACTCGAAACACAAACCCAAACCTGAGGGCCCTCAATTTCTCTGTCTGGGGCTTTCTTGATCAAGGTAGGTTGAGAACCAGGTTTGAGGATTAGGGGGTTTCTCCCTGCAGGATCTGTGGTGTTCTCTGCTGGCTCCCACTGCCCCAAGGTGGCTTCTGCACCCAGTCACACCAGGCAGGTGACATTTCCTCACTGTTCCGTGTCAGCTCAGCACAGGCCTGAGCTCTGGTTGCAAACAAGAAAAAGTCATCGAGAGAACAGGAAATTCTACATAAACACCATAACACTGCAAGATTTGCTCTCATCAGGTTTTACTGAAGTGAATTCCTCTTAATCCATTTATTATAACATTTCATAGGCACGACTTTTAACTCCTGGAATAAGAGAGACAAAGGTGTCTTGTACAAAAGCTGCTTTCTTGGGTAACAAAGTACTCCCAGCTGAACAGGAGGTGTTCCCCTTGTCTGCCTGCTGACCTTCCCTCTCATTTTTCAGAAGCACCTGCCCCTGCACCCTGTGCAGAAAGACCCTTCCAGAGCCCAAGGGGTTCTGGGGAGAAAGAGAAGAGAAACTTAGAAAATGGAAGGAGGATTCTTTCTCATGTCTTTCCTCTTTCCACGAGGAAAACCGTATGATGAAAAAATTTTCTGTTGATGGTTTGCTTTTAACAATCAGGGAAATAGCAGCTACTATTTAATGTCTCTCCTCCTATTTAAGGCTACTTTACTAGAGTGGAAAGGGAGAACTCTTTTTTTCATGCTTGTGTTCAGTCAGAGAAATATCTGATCTTATTTTCCTCGGAGAAGGAAGCTGTGGTTTAGTAGTACAAACACTGTAAGCATGCTAAAGAAATGCCCAAACCATTCAAAACACATGTATGATGCCACGTTAGTTTAGTCTCAGTGGAAGCAGGTCAGGATGCTGCTCAGGGCTGTGCCCACGTGTGCCCTCCCCTGGTTTTACTCCTGTGCTCTGAGTTTCCAGGAGACCTGGGGGTCCTGGTGGCCACACTCCATGGCCAGGGAAGGGGCTGGGGTTACACATCCCTCACCTCTTCTCACACAGCCCGGGCCCTGGGGGTGGTGCTGCCAGTCTGGGGCACAAGGAGGTCCCCCCTGGCCCTCAGATGGCACTCAGGGGTTAACAGCACTGCAGGAGCTCTGGTATTGTCTCTGTGCCTCCAATCTTAAAAACCTCTGACATCAAATCCAGATTCCAGGCCAAACTCTGCCAATCTCAACTATTTAATATCACAGCTTTTTCAATGGGTTTCTATTATCAACAAAATAAGCAAAGTTTGGTTTCTAAAGTGTGTTTTACTACACAAATCATGCAACCCTCAATGGCAGTTATCTCCCACTCATCTTCTCACAGCACTCTCACAACTTGACTGTACAGATGTCACAGATTCCCCAGTGCCCCCAGGACTCCAATGGCCAGGCAATAGAGGGATCTGGCCTACCATCATTGACTAAAATGTTTCTTTCCTGGATACAAGAGGTGTTTTTTACACGCTGCTTTGATAGTGCTGCATCATGGCCTGTGTACTGCACTGCAGGGAACAAAGGGTCCCCTGGGTCCCTCCATCCTCCCTTGCTGGGAAGGAGAGCACAGTGCCTGTGCTGGAGCAGAGCAGAGCACACACACGTGCATGGAGCAGAGCACACACACATGCATGGAGCAAAGCACACACATGTGCATGGAGCAAAGCACACCCATGTGCATGGAGCAGAGCAGAGCACACCCACGTGCATGGAGCAGAGCACACCCACGTGCATGGAGCAAAGCAAAGCACACACACATGCATGGAGCAGAGCACAC